>JAIUZE010003094.1:0-153587 GCA_022085475.1 Heliosperma pusillum | reverse complement strand
GTATTTGTTATGAACCTTTTTATTTAAGGACACCTTCTTATGTGAATATATTTAATAGTAGGTTCCGGTTTTAAAATGTACCGATTTTCACTAAAGTGAACCTATTAGAAACGTATTCTCATCTTTTATTTATTTAAATTATTTTTTTCTTTCCGCAAATTTGAGGGTGTCACATATTATGTCAACGGGTGCTTAGTTATATCGATCATGGCTTAAAACCAACTTATTATGTAAACGGGTACTTAGTTATATCGGTGCGTAGCTTAAAACCGACTTATTATGTCAACGGGTGCTTAGTTATATCGATCATGGCTTAAAACCAACTTATTATGTAAACGGGTACTTAGTTATATATGATCATAGCTGAAAACCGATTTATTATGTAAACGGGTACTTAGTTATATAGGATCATAGCTTAAAACCGACATTTTATGTTAACGAACACTTAGTTATGTCGGAACATAGCTTAAAACCAACTTATTATGTAAACGGGTACTTATTAGTTATATCGGTCATGGCTTAAAAACCGATTTAATATGCAATCGGGTACTTAGTTATATAGGATCATAGTTTAAAACCGACTTATTATGTAAATGGGTACTTAGGGCCTGTTTTTGTGACTTAATTTTAGCTCATTTCAGTTCAGCTTAGCTCTATTCAGTTTAGTTCAGCTCAGTTCCACTCAATTTAGTTCAGTTCAGTTTAGATCTATTCAGTTTAATTCAGTGTAGTTCAGCTCTACAAAATTCAGCTCATACTCATCTTAAACTTAATTTTTTTTTTTTTTTTTTTTTTATTATTATTATTATTATTATTATTATTATTATTATTATTATTATTATTATTATTATTATTATTATTATTATTACTATTATTATTATACTATTATTATTATTATTTCTTTATTATTATTATTATTAATATTATTATTATTATTATTAATATTATTATTATTATTATTATTATTATTATTATTATTATTATTATTATTATTATTATATAATACTCCCTCCTTCTCATATTTAAGTCCAAATTTTAATAAGTTTGACCATAAATAAGTGTTAAAATATGAAAAACTAACACGTTTTAAGAAAAAAAACATTTATATTCACGATAAAAAACTATTTCGAAAACTAAGTTTTTAAAAGAAAAAATAAAGTAAATACAAATGAAGAAAAATCGAGTCAAAGTGTTGTCTTGAAGACTGTGCAATTCAAACTACGAAAGTTATTATGAGATGGAAGGAATATCTATTAAGCAATAGATAAAACTTTCGAAATATCTTGCTTAGATAAAGCTAATAAAATCTTTTAAATAGACAATATATTAATTTGAAAACGGATCATTTTAAATAAGGCAGTTCAAATAAAAAAAAAACTTTCCAAAAAAACAAGCTAACAATATTTATAAACAAAGAAATTATGAAATTTTACGATGGGGATTTTAAAAGTGCAAGATTTTATTTTTTTGTATTACGGTTTAATTTATCAACATGAAAAACAGTCGGTTTTTTTAAATACAATATAAATTAATTATAATTTCAAACATTAATTAGAGTTTTTTTTATAATGGATTAAATCGAAAGTATAAAATTAAAAAATAAAATAAAATTGAATGAATTATAAAACTAGTTTATTTTAAAGAGTGGAAAGGTTCAACTAAAATAATAACATAATCAAATAACTTAAAATTATTTTATTTAAAAATTTAAATTAAAAATTCGATTGTTGATTTAATTTTGACTAAATCTAGAAAGAGTAATCTAGTTAATTATTTTTTTATTTTTAATAAATCAAATCCAAAATTTTAACATATAAATTTTTGCACCATAAATCAAATCTTTTCCATAAATATAGTTAACTAGATATAGTTAACAAGTTAACTACATATGTTAAATGACTAACCTAACCCTAAACTAACTAATAGAGGTTAACTTGAGTTTGCCACATGTCATATTTTTATTGGTTGTGTATGGAAGTTTCCATACACATTGTGTATGTGTAGCATCTTCCCTCTTTGTAGCCCAAATTCTTATTTCAGACCGAGCTATCCGTCTTAACCTTAAGACGGATATTATATTCTCTCACAAAATACCCATTAAGGGTGAGTGGAGAGCACATGGGGGGAGCCCACCTTGTCCCCTCTACCCATTTTCTCTCACAAAATACCCGTTGTAAGATCCGACCCGTCTTAAGCAAGACCTACTGTTGTAAGAATACAAAGGAATGTTATTGACTCTAATGGCTAAATTAAATCCTACAAATCCAAAATGGGTAAATCTGAATCCAAACTTGACATTCGGACATATCAATTTGGGATCCGGATCTCAAACGGGTCCAAAATTGTACTCTAACGGAGTGGTACAGTTATATTATTGGGGGTCTACTTCTACTTGGTCTCCTCTCGTTAACTAACTAACAGATCAAAAATGGCGAACACAAGAAGTGGATGGACCAGCACTCGAATCTCCAACATCGCATCTCGAACCTTCTTCTTCCTCATCTTCCTCCAGATCCCTCTCTTCAGGCCCTCTTTCTCTCTTCAAACTTATCACCATTTTAATTCAATTACTAATTTTACTTTATTTACTTTAGTTTTCATTATGGATCTGCCATCTGCAGTTGTTATGTTTTCAATGCTGTTTTAGTAATTCATGTTTAGATTAAACTAGTAGATTAACTAAATTTGAGCTTTTAATTTTGACTAACCTCACAAAATTGTATGTTTAAGCGCGGTTTACTGTTTGAACCCGATTTATGTCACTGAGATCTTGAGTTTGAATTATTGGTTTGATTGACTAAAACGCTAGTGGAGTTTGATGTAAGCGGATATTGTGTTCCTAAATCCTAACACTTCTACCAACTTTTAGGTAGGATTTGGCTAAATTAATCGATGCCTAATCTACTTTTAGTCATGTAATTCTATATTGGGATTTGATTCATTTAGGTAAGATCGCCATATTTGATGGTAGTCAATGGTTGACCCATATATTTGCTCGTGTAATGGCTCCTGAAATTCGATCTTGGCAATGATAGTGCTCACACGACCTGTTGGCTATGAATGTATGATCATTCTGTGGCTTGAGGTATAGTAGATCACTAGATGTAATTATATACTGGTCGAAGATAGAGAGAGGGGAAAAAGAAATTAAATGCAGAAATAGGATCCTAGCATTTGCGATTTATGAGTTATAGGAACAATAATTTTTTGGCATTCGTTACATTTGTCAAGAACTTGGCTTGATTAAGGTCTAAAGGCATATAATAATTAACTAATATTGTGGGTGAAGGATGTATGAAGTGCGGGTTGTAAATTGTACGGAGTAATATCTATCTGTGCAAACTGCAGAATAATTATGTTTTTGGGAATGTATGACTGTCTGTCTGTAGCTGCTATTGTATAATTCACTGTGGCGTTGTTGCTGCTGCAATGCGTGCTATTGTGTAATTCATTGTGGGAAAGTGTTTGTTTTCTTTGGCTGAACTAATTCCGAGTTTTTTTAATTGTTTTGTAAATGGCTTGTATCTTTTTTGCTTATCCTTATGGTAGTTGTTTTGGTACTTCTCCCATGTGGTGTTTACTGATTACAAGACTATTTCCTAAACTGTGATACTCTTTCCCCAAATTTTTCAGTTCCTTAATCAGCAATACACTTTTGAATCAAACTGTCAAATTTGTATAGTTTGGAAAGAGAAGGCATGGAAATTTTTAGGCCGATGCTCGTGAATCAGATTTGTTAGTTTCTACTTACTGTTGCAGTTTTGGTTAAAAGAATTATGTACGACTTCTGACTAAACTATGGGTTAATTAATTAGACGAGGAGCAAAAGATAATGGATGTTTGTTGCTATTGTATTCAATAATTTTTTTTTTTGACAATAAACTATTGTATTCAATAATTGTTGCATATAAGTTGACATCTTACATTTCTGTTTGCCGTCTTCAGAGTTCCATGTAGGTCTGGTATATGTACAACTCCAATGCATGTGACATGCTCCCAGCTGGTTTCTAGTGATATCGTACCTGTGGGGGTTGTGAAGACTCTCATTTTTCCGGGAGCCGTAGCTCAGGGACTTATCCAGAGCAGGACTATTCCTAGTTGGAGTAGTTTGGAGGTTATCTACAATTTTACAAGTGCAAAAGACGCCCCTGTGATAGCTGATCTCAAACGTCTGGAGGTACTGCTTTCTTAACTGCATCTTCAGCCTTCTCATCTCTGAAGACAATTCACAATTTAGCGTTTTGTCTCAGTGATAATGGCGCTCTTCTTTCTTCAGAACAAGGCTTTCGGTTAAGAATGATGGATATCATTGTTTTATCCCTTATTCTGTGGTATGAAGCTATCTGCTGTCATGTTCTCCAATATCCCGTGCTCACTCTTCCTAGGACCTATCTATAGCAGACTGGAACACACTATTGGTATAAGTTATTGTTGAGGTTAGACACACTCTGGGGAAAAAAAATATCAAGTTGCCAAGTCAAAAGATGTTATAGGATTATGGCTATTCAATTAGTAGCCTTTTGTTTTGTGTTTGTTGTCCACCTTGGACACAAACATAAACTGTACCTTTGAACAGTGTAGGACAATCTTTTGGGACGGTATAATGAATGCGAGACAATGTTTATACAAGAAGGAGAGTGATGGAGAACTCCTGGCTATCTAGGACAAGGTTGCCTGATTTGATCCGAATACGCTACATCCAATATGCCAATACGATTTTAATATATTGTCTTGTATGCAGATTTTAAATAAGAGTCCCCACATAATACAGTGGAACCGATTTGCGGGTTGCTAGGAGTTGAGCCGTTGAGCAAATCAAGTAACCCAGATTTGGAATGAGACCAAATCCTGATATCCAGAATATTGTTACTTTTGATATTATGTGTGCATGTCTCAGGACTCTTATCCCATTTTCCAAGTTTTCTTCTTGTGCTTGTGAGATAGAGGACCGTTTAAATTTCGCATACCGTAAGTTGAGAAGATAGAAATTGATTATGTACCCCCTCGTCCTCCCCTCCAATCCCTTTCGTCCTCTTTTTTTTGTCTTATCTATTTACTTGATTTATTATCTTGTTTTTTGGGTTAAAGTTTGCTTTCCCATCAGGCATTTATAATCTTCAATGGTTATTTTAATACCTGATTTGGGTAATTTCCTGTGTGTCAATTTTATGTTTTCTTTCTCTCTAACTTCTTGATGGTTCAAGTTAGTTTCCAATTAGACTTTTGATTATCTTTATTGTTTGTATTATCTTTCTGACCTTCATCCTAATTTTGTAATTCTACCAGGTTTTGGCAGGTAGCTATTTTTCAGTAGCAGGAGCTCTGATTGGAATTCTGAAACCAGGAAGAATGAGCATGTTCGGAACTCTCCTGATTGTCTGGGGTCTTGTCAAGGAAGGACTCCTTGCACGACCAGCAAACCCAGATGAGGCCCAATCTATTTACGTCTATCCGTCAATGGTGCTTGCGCTTATCTGTGCTTTCGCTTCCGTCAAGTACGATGTAAAGAAAGCCATAAGAAATCAAACTGCTAGGCCTGTCGCCAAACCTCTGCAAAGCTCTTCCAAGTCCAAGCTGAAATGAGCGTACGCTGCGTAACTGCTGTTAGCCTCGTACCTGTCACTCTTTATTTTACTTCTTCCATCTCTTCTGACCACACTTCTATTCTTGCTTTTTGAAGATTGGAGGAACAAAAGTTGAGTGTATTTTTTATACTTTCGATCGTTCCAGGATCGTTATGATAGAATTCGGGGTTTGGGTTGTTCCAGCAAGACATTGGGTTACTCTAAGTTCATTGCTGGACTGAGTGGACTCAAAGTCAATATTCTTGTGCAGTCCATTTCCATTTCCATATTAGTCTCAGAATCAACTTTTTTTTTTTTTTTTAAGTTTTGCTTTTGAAGTAGGATGAAATAAAATACTTAAATTTATCATGGTATCCCGTAGTTTTGTCAGTTATCTCATGGTACCCCTACTTTTAAGAATATGCTCAGGTTTCACTTTTGTGCGCATAGTACCTAGTAATTATACCTGGCAGAACCAACACGGCCCGATTGACCCGACCTAAAAAGGTTGACCCGAGTCCTGAAATTGACCCAAAAAGGTTGACCCGAAACCAAAATTGACCCGACCCAAACATGACCCGAAGTGTATTGATCCGAAACTGACTCGACGACCTGAGATGACCCGATCCGAAACCACTAACCCGAAAATGACCCGAAAAATATAGTTCTAATTGCACAAAAAAGACTTGAAATGATTAAATGCACTTTTTTTTCCCTTAATTACTGACCCGGACCCAAAATAACCCGATCTGTTAACCCGAAATTGACCTGGTCAACTTACCCGAAAAACACCTGAAACCCGAAACAACACGACCCGACCCGAACTAACCTAAAATATGATAGACCCGAGCCAACCCGACCCAAATGGACCGACTTGAACCAAATCCGATCTGATTAACCCGTTTGCCAGGTCTACCAGTTATGTGCGATCGTTATCGTTATGTTAAATTTTGATGACGTGACAAAAAATTAGTATATTAAAAATTATATAATAATATGAAATAAAATTAAAAGTTTGAACATTTCCCATGGTACCCACGTGTATTATACATCTTCCCATGTTACCCTTGAGTCATTAATATATGGTTTTAATGCTTATGTCTTTCGCGTGAACATTTTTTATTTACGTACCTCTGAACACATATACATCCTATGGAATATATCTAGTATTTCATGACATTATTTCAGAGGGAGTAAAGGCCGCGAGAAACAACCATAATAAACCTGATGCACACACACTTTTAATTAAGCATTTACATGCAATAGCATTTGTGCATTAGTCTCGACTTAAAACTATCATAACTCACTGATCCCTTCGGATTAACATACCCAACCTATACCATTACGAAGCTACAGATATTAATTTTCACCTCCAATGAGAGCTCTAAATATCAAGTTAGTAGTACCAGACTACCAGGTAATGTGTGAAACGCTCCATGCTATGTTCCCGCATCAACTTTGAGGCCGCATATCTCTTTGATCGGATTGAACCAAATTGCCCATCATACACCAAATGAAAGCTAATTGGGTTGACGTTCATTTTTAATTTGAATCACACAATATAGGCCTCTGTGAGCTATACTCGTTTCTTTGGTGATATGTCAATTTTGCAGTGCATTCGTTTTGCGTAGGCAACCTATAATGTCCATATTTCGAGTTTTAGATGAGCTATGAACGTGGTTCAAAAACCCATGTTTTGCTAACATCTCAAGCTTTCTAGCAAGGTAAATATCCTATAAAATTAGTTAGTATAACTTACGATATGGAGTTTGAAAATCAGGCATGTTATATTGAACATTCAGAATACTCAATTTTTTATAGTAATGACTCAATAATACAATGTGATCTACATTCACAAAAATAAATGGAAAAAAAACACAAAATGTGATCTACGTAGTACAGTACTCCCGCTCCCCAAGCCACCACTCTACACCCTCATTCGCATCCCCTCGTCGTAGCAACCTCCTCCATCTTCGTTTCCGTTCAACCACGATTGAATTCCCGTATTCACCCTTCGTCCATGCAGAAACTCGTCATTTCTAACGTCAGTGGACACAATGGTTTAAGGTGGTGGTTGATAGCATTAGTATATAGCGGTGGTTGACGACTTGATGTGGTTGATAGTAGTAGCATAAAGTCGGGCCTACATTTGAAAAAGTGTCCAAGGGGACTAATATGCCTTTTCCAAGCTCGCTTGTCCGCTAAAGCGGGCTTACTAGTACTGTCCGAATTCGCCCACTTTAAGTTAGTGCGCTTGTCCGTGAACTTGCGGGCTTAAATGTAAAGTATATTGTATTAAACTAGTTTTCAAAATACAATTAAGGCTAGAAAATACACGAAGTATATTCCATCTTAAATAATAAGACATCGAAAGCTCAACTTTACATACACCGTACAAATCAAAGTTATGAATTAAACATGATTACAAAGAAATTACAAGTTTCTTAAAAAAAATTACCGATATAAAAAAAATTTAAGTTAATTGCTTTTATCACTAATACAAATTTGAGTTTGTTCACTCTTACTAAATAGTTTTACTTTAATAGTTTTTGTGTGTATATAAATATACATAAAACTTTATTGTTTTTACAATGTACACTTAGCGAGTTTGGTGGGCTTGTCCGTGGTCTTATTCCCACTTAAATAGCGTTGGGCTTGACCCGCCTGTCAAATAATTTTCTTTTTGGTTTCTCATTGTTCAAGCCCACTTAAATAGCTGGCCGACCCTAATTTGATTAGAACTAGCTGAAATTAAAGGAAAGCGAGGTGTGAAATTAGAGAGGAAAACTGGGAGGGGAAAATGTCAAGATATAATTGTCAATAGTGTATTGCGATGACTAGAATATGTACGGCACAATCAATACTCTAATACTCCCTCCGTTCAACTTTTATCTTCACATTTCAATATAATACTCCTCACATATATTGGAGAAATGAGAAGATAAAAGTTGAACGGAGGTAGTATTATTATATAAGATCGTTATATTACCATATATTTTTATTAATGTTTGTGTATCATTGTAAAGTGACTTATAAATTGAAATTAATGGATTGTCTCAGTGTCAAAGGTTTAAAATATGTATATTACTTATAGAGAATGGCGCAAGTTCAAGAATAGAACTATACAATGGGGTAAAAACAAGTAGAAAATTCATGTGGCATCGTAGAGAATATCATTTTGAAGACGAGACTCATATATGTGAATAAAAAACTTTGAGTAACCATATCTCGTGTTTACAAGTTCATAAAATGACATTTTTTTTCAAACGGATTGTATTTTACGAGAAATACAATAAGGAAAAAAAAAGTGTTGTATTAATGAATTTGTGAATATAGACCTCAAAACATGTAAGCCAGAATAGTGTGCGGGTCGGGCTAGCTTTTGTTGGGTCTTTTTGGGTTTTTGAGATTAGGGTCGGATTAGGTTAGGTCGAGTTATTTTAGGAAGGGACATTTTTGGGTGTGTTGTTAATTGTTATCAAGATAATTAGGGATTATGGCTAACATGCGACCATCAATATCGAGCCTGATCAGATAGCATCGGGTTACTCAGAGTTGCACCTTGAATTTTGGTGCGGGTCGGGTATAAGTCTTGTCATTAACAAGGCCATTCCGCTTGAATAGGGTTTGCCAGGTCTACGTGGGTTTGAGGTTTTGTGTATCTAGATTTTTAAACGAATAAATTTTGGCATCATATTATTTTGGGCATGAGTTCAAAATGCTACAATCTTCCGTTTAGATCATAGTCCTAGTAAGTCGTAAACTCGTAAGACATCCATTTGAAAGAAATATAGCATTTTAAACCTGTGACACCCCGCGATTTCGCAGTAAAGTAAACACATAAATTTGCATCGGAAAAATACAATATTTTAAAAACTTTAAAAGCAAAACCGCGAATGTCAATAAATTATAAAACCAAAACTTAATTTAATAAATCGTTTATACAAATTGTATCTTAAATAAATACAAGGGACATCGATCCCTTGATAAAACCCAGTGAAGATAATAAACTAATATAAACTACACGCTAACTAAGGGTGAATCGCTGTAAGAACAACGCTCGCTAGCTCACTCGCCACAACCCCATGCAAACACCAACCTGCAACCTGTTCATTCATTAAAAATGAATGCCACAGTCAGTGGGGAGTAACTCAGGGTTCTCCCAGCCATATCATAAGTAAACATACATAAACAATAACTAAACATGTAGGAACGTATATACAGGTGAATCATGTGAAGTACAAACATACATTTTAAGATAATATGATATAGGCATGTGGAATACCAAACAGTAAGCACCATGTTATGAACCGACTCCGGAATGACACCCTTAGGCAACTATATACACACTAGGGCTTACATCTCACCGTTAAGGGCATATAATTGATAAGGTAGAGACTCGACATACAGACCAATCCAATAATCTAATTCACACAAGAATCCAATCTTATAAACAACCATCCAAACATACGAATATAGCAATATAACTCTCACGATAAATGACACGCACTAGCATCATGTACAAAAGCAAGACAAGTCAATGTAAGTTCACGGGATAAGGCGTTTCCCTGAACCGCATACGATAAGGAGTTTCATATACTCATGACCTAGACAAACATGTCCACGGGGTAAGGCGTTCCCCTGAACTGTGTGCGATAAGGCGTTTCGCACACACAAGACTCTAATCCTCTCGGTGGGACGACGATAATAATACGGTCCTAGTCTAAACCTGGCCAGACTCTCGGGATAAGACGTTTCCCGATTCGACATGTGGTATGACATGCCACATGCAAGACTCGATCAACACAAAGGACGTCGAGTACCCCAAATTCGGCTAAACCATACGAAAGAGGCGGAAAGAGATCTATAGTCAAAAGTCAAGCTAGTACGATACATGCAATGACACCACCTCGCAAGGATACAACATTTGACGGCCGAGTCGATCAACGCATTGCGTTCACCTCCTAACAACGTCGTCATATCCCCACTAAAACATGTATACAAGCATCAAGGATACACCCCATCGCTCGGACATTCCAGTCTAACGAGGATAAGGGTGTAGCCGGGAAATGAGAGTTCAAAGCACTCAACGAGTAGTGCTCAAATCAATACATAATGTAAAACCGACTCAAAAGGGGACATATTAAAAACCGTCACAAAACATGTGAGGTATCATATGTTCTAAACATGAATATTTAATGTTATTACGTAAGTTTATAAGATAAACAAACCATACAAACTATTACATGTAAAGAAAAGTGGAGAAGAAATGAGAAAAAGACACAGGGGGTGTCAGCCAGTCAGGTGGACCGGTTGCCGGGTGCCCGGCTGGCACTACGGGAACACTTGACAACAATAATAATTTACAGGGGACTCCCAGCCGGTGGGTATGACCGGCTGCCGGCTACCCGGCTGGGGTCATAGAACAAATTGGAAAAGTGACGAAAAGGGGAAGAGGGGAAGTCTCAGCCGGCTGAGACACACAACCTAATAAAAATATCAACCAATTTACAGGGGTGCCCAGCCGGTTGGGGGGGACCGGCGGTCGGTCGGCCGACTGGGACTCATACTTCACCAAAACACCAAATTGTCCAACTTCACATCAGGGGGTTCCCAGCCAGTTGGGGTGACCGGCGGCCGGTGGACCGGCTGGGACAACATAATCGAAAAACAAGCTTCGACATCAACCAATACTTCAAATTCTTTGATACCCATTTAATTCAAACAATATTTATCAACAACAAACACCATTTAATACATTCTAAACATGACCAATCATTAGACAAGATCAATTAAGATAAACAAAAGGCACATTTATTACTCAACCCAAGTTCAAGCATGATAAGTAGACATAATTAACAAGATAAATGTAACTTAGCATAAGATTAGTGAAAGATAAGCATATGAGGTGAATTCATACATATGGATGAGGAAGGTGCTACACATACACAATGTGTATGACATTTTCCATACACAACCAATAGGAATGTGACATGTGGCAAACTTGAGTTAACATATGGTAGTTAGTTTAGGGGTAGGTTAGTCATTTAACATTTATAGTTAACTTAATCACTATCTCTAGTCAACTCTAATTATTGTAGAATTTTATTCAAATCCCAATTATATATATTTCCAAGCCCAATTTTATTTATTTGGACGATAAATTTGTATTTTTTTTTATTTCTTCACACATATTTCGGTTTATGGCATTACTATTATTATTTTTATTTCTTTTATTCATCAAATTTAGGCTAAAATCGTTTAACCTTAAATTAATTAAATTCTGTTATTCATTTAACATCCTTCAACCCTAATTTAATTCATCAAACTTAATCGTTTAACCCTAAATTAATTAAATTCTTTTATTCATTTAACATCTTTTATTCATCAAACTTAGACTAAAATCCTTTAACCGTAAATTAATTAAATTTTTTTATTCATCAAACTTAGACTAAAATCCTTCAACCCTAATTTAATTCGATTAATCGAAAACCTAGTTTGATTATATTAATCAAATTGATAAACCCGAATAACCTAATTCGATTATATTAATCAAATCGAGTGACACTAATTTAATTCGATAAATTTAACCGTAATACAAAAATCAAAATTGTGATTATTCTATTTTAAATAATTATACGATATAGTATAATTATGTTATTACTTTCGTTCTTTAAAATAAAATAGTTTTATAATTTCATTTTTTTTCATTTTTTTTGGAAATGTTTCAATTTCGATTTAATCCATTATAAAAACACCGAAATTAATGTTTAGAAATATAATAATTAATTTATATTGTGTTTGAAATGTTCATATTGATAATTGATAAATTAAACCGTGTTTAAAAAAAAACTCTTGTTTTAAAAGTACACACGTAATATTTCCAAATATTTTTTTTTTTACAAAAATTGTTACCTTGTTTATAGAAAAGTTGTTAATTTTTTAAATTTCAACTGCCCTATTTAATATGATTTGTTTTCAAATTATTTTATTGCCTTTTTAAAAGATTTTTTTCTGATATTTTGAAAATTTTAGCAGTTGTTTAATAGATTGCGTTAAATATTCAGTCATACACATTGATCATTAAAAAATTACACTAAATTTTAATAAATAATTATACTTGAAAAAACAATGGACTTTGATCTTAATGTGATGCCTTGGGAAGAAGAAGATGATGATCTATGTGAAGACGTTACCCCTGATAATAATGTCAACGATGATGTTGTGAACAATGATGCTGTGAACGAAGATGTTGTAAACGATGATGATGTGAACGATGGTGTTGTGAACGATGATGCCAACCATGATGATGTCGACCACGATGATGATGTTGAAGACGACGCTCCTACGGTTGTCGAAGGGGGATTTGTGCAGAAGGTAGCTAATGTATTAAACAGTGGCGGCAACATGGACTCTTTGGAAGTTAACCCCCCCCCCCCCCCACTCCGGGGATGTCTTTTGTGAATGGGGATGAATTTGCTGCATTTTGTTACTTATATGCATATAAGTGTGGATTTCAACTTTTCATTAGGGCTAACGAAATATTGAAAAAGTACAGCGATAGAGGTGTAAAGCGTAATGGTACAGGGAAAGGCGAACCTCGTTTCTACATGATGAGACGAATAAGGTTATGTTGTACAATGGGTGCAAACCCGAGCAAAAAGAATGGATTTAAAGAAATTGAGGGATTTAAGAAATGCGAATTAGTCATTGAAGCATCGTTACAGAACGATTTCATTGTCATCAATCAGGCTAGGTTGGAGCACAATCATGTCCCAAATCCTGAAAATAGCCGTCACATGGTAAATTACAGGTTATTTGATGAATATTTTAAAAGACGAGCATTGATGAACGACGCCGCCGGTATTTCAATCTCTAAAAATTTCGAAACTTTGGTTAGAGAAGTAGGCGGCCATGATAATTTACCCATCAATCAGCGTGATTTACGGAACATGATTAATCTTGAACGACGACGTAGTAGAATTAATGGTGATGCAGCGGCTTTGGAAGCACGATTTATTAAGCTTAAAGAAGTCGATCCAGATTTTTACTACGCAATCGAGACTGATTATGAAGGTAAGCTATTGAACGTGTTTTGGGCCGATAGACGTTGTAGAGGAATGGCCAAGTCATTTGGTGATGCCGTTTCATATGATGCCACGTTTTGCGTTAATAGGTAACATAATTATTTCAATCTACTTATTATTATACGAATGAAATTATATATGTCAGCCGTATTATTTGTTTAATTACTCTTTTATGTATTACTTTTTATATAGTTTCATATTAGTATGTAATATTCATTGATTTATTTGTTTTTCTTTTTGTGAAATTGTGTTTCACATTAGTCATTCAATTAGTAATTGTTCAATATTTAAAATACGATTTAGGTGAATCTTAATCACATAACATATCACAAGCATATTATATGATCTCTTAATTATAGCTTGATTGTAGAAGACGAATTATTAAAAGTATTTTGAAATTAAGAACGGAAAAATTATTGTAGTATTTCGAAATCTTAATCACATAACATTATCACAAGTATTTCGAAATTATTAGATGTAAAATTATTGTAGAAGTAAAAATTATTAAAAGTAATTTATTAAGTAAATAAAAATAGAATATAACTTTTCGAAAAACAATAAGATTGGAATAATAGGTAACAGAATCAATTTTATTAGGAATATATGTTACCAAATTGTTATAATGGCAAAGATATCCTTTAAAAATCTTGGCTAAAATCAAGGTAACAATAATTTAAAAAAGTAAAAGGAACTTCCAAAATTCTAACTAATAGTCGATATAATAAAAATCTGAAATAAAAAAAGCAGTATGTGAAATAAAATTTTTGTACTGGATAAGTTAACAATTTTTTTTTCAAAAAAGAAAAGTGATAAAAAAACTACACCGTGTATAAAAGGGATACATTAATGAATTTTAAAAATTATTTTAACTAATAATAGTATTACATATTTATATCGTGAAAAAAATTTATTGAAAGCCGCGTGATTAAAAACAAAATAAAACAAACTAATAATACTAGATATTTAAATTTGTTTGTTTTATTTTTCAGTAATATTTACGTGTTTTTTAAACTAATGACTTGTTTTTTTTTATTTGAATCGAGTCATTTATGTTTTATAGGTACAAAATGCCATTTACTCCATTTGTTGGCGTAAATCATCACGGTAGTACTGTCGTACTTGCCTCCGCTTTGATTTCACACGAAAATGCAGTAAGCTTTACTTGGGTGTTCAGGCAATGGTTATTGTGTATGGGTAAAGCTCCTTCGGTTATAATCACGGATCAGTGCAAAGGGATTGGGAAAGCCGTGAAGGACGTATTTACTAATACCCCTCACCGTTTGTGTATTTGGCATATGTTGTGTAACGCCACCAAAAATTTGGGATCGTATACCAGGTATCAGGAAATTTATGTTGACCTTAGGAAAGTCGTTTTTGACAGTGCGGATAACGCTGACTTTGAGGAGTCGTGGCAATTTTTTATCGATAAATTTCAGATTGGAGGCAATAGTTGGATCAAAGAATCATATGAAAAACGCAAGTCTTGGGTCCCATTATATTGGAGGGACTATTTTTGTGCAGGTATGTCATCCACACAAAGAAGTGAACAGACGAACAGGTTCTTCAAGATTTACGTCAATGCTGAAACTACTTTGTTCAAGTTCCTTGAGAGTTACGAAAATGCTCTAAAAAGCAAGGTCGAGGAGGAATTAAAGTCGAACTTTGCTTGTCTTGATAAACCTTGTCGTTATGATAAGAACATTCTAGTTGAGGAAGTATTCCAAAAGGCCTACACTAATGATATTTTCGCGGATGTGAAGGAAGAGGTGTACGGTCTAATTCACACAAATGCCGAGTCTGATCGTAACTTTGGGAGTTTCTCTACTTTTAATGTTACGGATGAGGTGACAACACCTTTTTGGAACCGACGGGATAAAAAGTATGTTGTTACTAGTGACACGGCAATTGGTGAGTTTACTTGTACTTGTAAACTTTTCGAATTTAAAGGAATATTGTGCAGGCATATTATTCGTGTTCTACAAATGAAGAAAGTTCAATTTATCCCCGATAAATACATTTTGAGTCGATGGCGAAAGGATGTGGTTCGGGGTTACGAGCACCTAAAAGTTGGGTATTACACACCTGGTGAGTCTGACCGACTGAAGAGATCGCTTGCGGTAACAATAAAGAACGACTACATGTATAGATTGGCATTACATTCTGATGATGCTTATTCCATATATGACGAAGAAACAACGAAGGTGGTGAAGCTATTAGAGGCATTTGTGGGCATTGAAACTCTAAACAACATGGGAGTAGGAACCAATGTTACAAGGGTGTGGGGTCGTAGGCGATTACAAAGGAAGGAGAACAACCAACGTCATATGGTTAGGAACGCGACTCCAGCTAGAGAAGGCACCTTGAAAGATCATGTTGATAAAAGAGGCAATGATAGAGCTCCTCGGCCTAGGCAAAAGACAGTTAGAAGGGCAATAAATCTGGAAGATGCAGGTACTTCGCAACCAACACCGCGACGAAGAAGGGTCATTCCTAATACACCTTCAAACACTCAGTAGGATTTATTTCATGTCATGTAGTTTTAAAGTTTAAACTTTCTAGGTTTTGCCGTTATTTAGAATTGTCATTTCTTCCTATTTGTTTCTTTTTTATAAATCTGGATTCTCATTTCTTCCTATTTGTTTATTTATTATAAATCTGGTCAATAATATCTTCAATTAGGGGATAATAAAATAAAAATTGAATAATAAATAATGAATATAGGATGATAATATCAAACCTGAATTGAATAATAAAATAACTTATTTATCTTTAATATTTGAAATATAAATCTTGTTATGATTTTTTTTTTTTAAATATATATAACTCCTAAAATTTAAAACTCGTGATCACTTGCAGAATGACAAAAAGTAAAGGAAAAAGAAAAAATATACGCCAAAAGACTATAGGAAGAATAGAACTCACGACCAATTGTACATTAGTTACCATGCAATCTTCCCTTACCACTGATACACATATTTCTTAATGATTTCATATGCACATAGTTTTACTTATTCCTTAGTTTTTCTAATTATAGTCAATTGTTGATTTTTAAAATTTAAATTGGCACCCACTACTCCATCATGGAAACTACTTACTGGCTCCAATCAAGGCTATAATTTAGGAAATTTTCGTTTTTTAAGTTAAAAAATCTTATTTAGATTCAAATATGGTCAATTTCGTCAATAATATCTTCAATTAGGGGATTATATTTCGTCAATAATATCTTCAATTAGGGGATTATATTTCGTCAATAATATCTTCAATTAGGGGATTATATTTCGTCAATAAAATACTCGCCTTGTATTTATTTTATTTTATGTGTAAAGTACTAACAAATAATATCTTGTTTAATTATTTTTATGTGTAATTATATATTATAGGAAGGTTACTACGTGAAATACTCGTCTTTAATTTTATCAATACTACATAAATCATCAATACTCGTCTTTAATTTTTACTTATGTGTGATTATATATATTATAGGAAGGTTACTACATGAATTTTATATGAAATATTGTGAAATTTCAAATAAATTAATCGAATACAGTATGTATTAATAATGAAAAACGAATTAATAAAAATTGGGCTTAATTATTTTTAGAAATCATCAATAATGAAAAACCAATCAAGGCTATAATTTAGGAATCATCATAATTTTCATTTTTTAAGTTAATAAATCTTGTTCAGATTCAAATATGGGCAATTTCGTCAATAATATCTTCAATTAGGGGATTATATTTCGTCAATAATATAAGATTTTTAAAAAACTAATGTGAAATACTCGTCTTTAATTTAATTTTATGTGTAATTATATATTATGGAAAGGTTACTACGTGAATTTTATATGAAATATTGTGAAATTTCAAATAAATTAATCGAATACAGTATGTATTAATAATGAAAAACGAATTAATAAAAATTGGTCTTAATTAATCGAATACAGTATTGATGTTACTTATTCCATCAACTGACCTTTCTTTGCCTATCTATTGCATGTGAGCTTGACTGAAATTAATGTTGTTTGCATGTCAATGATGACCGAATTGATTGAAAATTGAATTTGTTTGCATTACTATTACTTACATGCAAATAAACGATTGTAGACGGTAATGAATGACTATACACAATTACAATTCCGAGTTGAAGTTGTTTGCATTACTATTACTTACAGTGACAAATGAACGACTTTAAACACATGCAAATCCGATTATAAATACATGCAAATCAACGATTGTAGACAGAAATCTGGAAATTGACCGAATTATACACACATGCAAATCCGATTATAAATACATGCAAATCCACGATTGTAGACGGTAATATGGAAATTGACCGAATTATACACACATGCAAATCCGATTATATATAATTCATAAACGATTAAACATTATAAACTAAGACACTAATTAATAGTTCATAAACGATTAAACATAAACGATTACATATAGTTCATAATAAATTAAACAAACACTAAGATACGATTATAGTAATTTGTACTTATACTAACAAACTTGAAAACTAAGATACGATTACAATCCAAACAACCACAAACACTAGATTAAACATTAACAACATATTATAAACGTTTTTATCATACTCATGGACAATATTCCCTCCAACTTCCTTTTCCTTCAACTCGACAACCTTCTTGCATTGCGCCCAACCATACGCCCAAGACTTGCATACTCGCGTCATATATATGAATTTTCTGCCATGATTATTCGCACCTAGGAATGATATACAACGACACCAAATCGTTGCATGCACCTACCTTGAAAGCGGAGGAAGATTCGTCAGTCCCTTTTATGGGAGGCGGTTTCTTTAATTTCGCAATTGTGTGAGGGACTGGATATACCCTTTTTTAACGCTGGAAAATGGACCAATCAAGGCCTCTATTTAGAACTTGTTTCACCATTGATAGAAGGATAGTAAGGAGATGGTAAGTGAAGAGGTTATTTTTTGGAAGAAAATAGTAGAAGTTATAATAAATTAGGGTAAGAAGATGGTAAGTGAAGAGGTTTTATGAAATGATAGGGTAAGTGGAGTAAGTGGGCCGTCTGATAGTTTTATAGTGGTTGATTTTTTTTTTAATAAGTTAGGCTTGCCTAACTTGATCTTCTAGGGTTTTCTATAAAATGGATTATAATTCTATTGTAATTGAGTTTAGTTTTTTTAAAATAAATTGATTATAATTCTAGTGTACTTAACTTTAGTTTATTTTTTTAAAATTAAGTTTACTATAAATTTAAAATCCTAGTTTAATTGATTTTTTTTATTTTTTATTTAATAAGTTAGGCTTGCCTAACTTAATCTTATAGGGTTTTCTATAAAATGGACTATAATTCTAGTGTAGTTGAGTTTAGTTTTTTTTTTTTTTTTTTAAATGAATTGACTATAATTCTAGTGTACTTAACTTTAGTAAAAAAGGGTTTAAGCTATGATCGGATATAACTATGCATCCATTTACATAATTAGCCGGGTTTAAGCTATGATATGATATAACTAATAACTATCCATTTCCATAATAAGTCGGGTTTAAGCTATGATCCGATATAACTAGTAAGTATCCATTTACTTAATAAGTCGGGTTTAAGCTATGATCGGATATTACTAATAAGTATCCATTTACATAATTAGTCGGGTTTAAGCTATGATCGGATATAACTAATAAGTATCTATTTACATTATAAGTCGAGTTTAAGTTATGATCGGATATAACTATGTATTCATTAACATAATTAATCGGGTTTAAGCTATGAACGGATATAACTATGTATACATTTACATAATTAGTCGGGTTTAAGATATGATCCGATTTAACTTAGTGTAGAGTCTATTGATCGAATACGAAAGAGGGGGGGTGAATTGAGTATTAAAAACTAGCCCCACTTTTTCGATTTATATGATATGTAGTTAATTATTTGATCTTATGAATTAAAATCAACTAATTAATTAATCAAAGTAAGCGCGAATAACGAAATAACGAAAAGTAAAGAGATAAGAGAGAGGCACACGATTTTTGAAGTGGTTCAGTTTCACACGTTGAAACCTACGTCCACTATTCTCGATTAATAATTTTTAGTACCTTTCTAAGGATTACAAAAATTACCAACCCACTCGTATAATCAACACTATGATTATAACTCAAGGTGAGTATCGCTAAATACTCTATACTATCTTACGCTAATAAGAAAGTACAATATAACTCACACAAATTCCCGTTAAAGAATTGTAAGCTTATAATGATGGACTATTATCCAATAACGTATTTCACTCAAGCGATTGATAATAATTGATGCACGACTCTTTTAAAAACAAACTCTAAAAATAATAAATATTTGCTCAAAGGTTTGCTTTAAAACGATTTTGGAAATCAACACAAGTAAAATAAATAGCCGTGTAAAGTATGTGTATTTCGCGTGTTTTACAATTGGTATGTGAATGAGTATTTATAGTAGTAGAATCATAGTAGATCTAAAACCCTAGTATAATATTTAATAAAGATACTTGTCTTATCATAAAATAATATTTGCTTATCTTTTAGAAATATCTTTATCTCAAAATATTATTTGGTTTATCTTATAGAAATATATTTATCTTAGTATCTCAAAATATTGTTGTAAAGATATAGTAGAATCCTAGATTAGGTAAACTAAGGAAACAACCTAGATTGGCCGAAATCCTCTATCTCACGAAACCCTAGGAGGCACGCATCCCTATGTGGCTCAAACACTAGGTTTCACGAAACCCTAGATGGCTGAAACACTAGGTGGGCTATTAGTTAACAATAAATTGAGATGACTATATTAAAACCCTAGGTAGCCTGATCACCCATAAGTTGTATTCCTAACCAATAGAATCTCATAAATATATTCTCTAATAAAATAATCGATAAATATAAAAATAAAACTCTTTCACTTTTGAAAACATTTCAAAACATTTTATTTCCAAAATCATTCATCAATATTTTATCATTCAAAATCATAGACTAAAGCTATAACTTTTGAACATAAAATCTCTCGAATGGAATAGTTACCGAATGACGACCTATATTATCTAATCTTCACAAAGATCTTCAGTATACGGATCATCTCTTCATCTTGATCACAAAGACCCTCCATCTTGAGTCTCGTGTTGTTTTGTGTAGATCTTGATTGAAGCGATTTTCATTAAAGTTATGCCTGGTTAGCTATAACTTCCATATTCACTTCCAAAGTTATTCCTGAAGTTGTTATAACTTTATCTCACAAACTTTGTCAAAGTTATGCCTAACTTTGATCTTTCCTTTCATAATTGTTGCTAGCTATAATAAGACTAAAGCACACAATTACACGCATATGATATATCGAGTAAAACATATTATTACGTAAACACATGTCATTATCAAAACTATGAAATTGGTCCAACACAATTTAACAATGATAAATTGTAAAAATGAACAAAATCACTAAAAACATAGATTCATGTTGGAAGGATTTTGGAAAAGTGTGATAGAAGAGAGGGAGGTAATGATAAAATGATATGGTTAGGGTTTGTGGAGGGCTAAGATGATAATGGGTAGGGTTTGTAAAATGCTAGGTTGAGTTATGGGCCATTTTAATGAGTTTTAGTACATTTTATTGATATCAATTGTTTAACAAGCTACCACGTGCATTTTTGCACGTGTTTAAACACGATCGATGCATTCAGGACGATGTATTTTAAGGAGTTTGAGATTAGCGGATATGAGAGATTGACATCAGCTAAGATAACGAGAGTAAGAAAGCGGTTGTAAAGTGTGCGTTGAGTGTGAGGTGTGAGCTGAGGGTGTCTTAACAAAATCTATGTGGTATTAAGGTTTGTATTTGATTGGTTTAGAACGAAATAAAAATTGGGTTGAGGTATGAGGGTTCAGACCAATGCATAAGAGAGAGTGATATGTGAGTATTTATATGTGCTTACTAAATAAAAACTGGTCAACGACGAGTCTATTAAATCAAGCCAATTAATAAATTTTAATGGGTAATCTATATAATTATAATATTATGTTTTTTACATTATTTATTAATAACTTAACTATAATTTAGAAACATACTCATTTTTATTACATTTAGAATGTTAAATTAATTAGTAACTTAAATTATTTGTATGTCAAATCTCTGTTTATAGACTCATTTATATTGTCACGACATTGGACATCTAATAACTCTTATTTATATGCTCATGTATCTAATAAAAGTGCATGTTATTACAACCCATGCATTTTTTGCATGGATTAAAAACTATTATAATAGATTAATAAGATATAAAATATTTGTTTTTCTAATTTTCTACTCTCAAAATATATCTTTTGTGAAACGGTACACTTAGTTTAACCAAAACAATTATTTAACTTTCATTTTTTGTAAAGAATTATAAGTCATCATTTTCTTAGCTTCAATAATATACACACACACAACAATTCATTCATCAACCAAAATTGTATATACGTTTTCATAGCCATATTGAGATTTAATATATGCATACTCTCTCTATAGCTAATAAACGTGGTTTTATTACCACTTTATGGTCAAATATAGACATGGCAAAATTGACCGACCCGACACCCGAACTCAAGTCCCGAGCTTGACCCAAAACCCGAATTGACCCGACCCCATTATAACCCTACCCAAATATTTCTTGTTGCAAACGGATTATTATCTATGAATAACTTGATAATAGTTGACCCAAAAATGACCTGAATATGAAATAACTTTACCCGACCCGAACCCGACCCGAAACCAGCAAATCTGAAATTGACTCGACCCAAAACTGACGTGACCCGAACCCGAACCGAAACCATCAAATCCGAAATTGACTCGACCCAAAACGACCTGACCCGAACCCGACCTGGTTGACACGTTTGCCTGGTTTAATCGA
Source organism: Heliosperma pusillum (assembly GCA_022085475.1). NCBI lineage: Eukaryota > Viridiplantae > Streptophyta > Magnoliopsida > Caryophyllales > Caryophyllaceae > Heliosperma > Heliosperma pusillum. The sequence goes on along the minus strand of JAIUZE010003094.1, from coordinate 131,038 downwards.
ATGTAACCACAATGGTCAAGCTAGTTTTACAACTTATCGTAACTTGTTTTTCCAAAACTTGTCGGATTTTTCTGTAAAATGGTCTCCAAACGATGTCATATTGTTTCAGACGAAAATGACACGTTTGAAGAGAAACCAACTGTAAAATAATTTAACGCACTCTCAAATTTCAGTTACACATTACATCTGAATTAGGATTCTCTCCATTTCGTAGAGTCAATTTCCTCTCACAAACTCATTTAATAATACTATCTCCTTTAAACCCTATTAACCCTTTTCTTCTATGCATAAATCTACAACTGTTAAAGATTGAGAGTAGACATGGCAAAACCAACTCAGTTTGATTGACCTAACTCGAAAAGGCTGACTCGACACCCGATATTGACTCGAAGTACAACCCCTAAATGAGACCAGAATCCCGAATTGACCCGGCCTGAACGACCGAACTTGACCTGAGCTTTGTCAACCCGGAACTAACCCAGTTCGAAACCACCTGAACCTAAAATGATCCGCCCAAATAATGACCCGCCAAAACATAACTTTAATTCAACAAAAAGGACTTACAATAACTAATTTAAAAGAACACTTAATATTGTTTACGATAATATGAAGAATCATTTATCAAAATTGAACTAAAAATAGGTAATCATATAAAAACGTACTTTTATTTAATTAACCCGACCAACATAGCCAAAAACACTCGAAACCCGTAACAACCCGACCCGAACTAACTCGATAATTAGGCAGGTCTGATTGCCCGAACTAACTCAACTTGAATTGGCAAGATGAATTCTGGACAGTTAAGTTTAGGAAATGGACAGCATCTTGACTTCATCCCATCCACCAACCCTAACCCTGAATTCAAACCACCTAGTGGCCAGTACACCCCCTTATAGTTTCTCATTTTCGTCTTCGGTCTTTCTACCCAGATAATATCGTCTCTCCCGTTCGCGTTGATCGTTCTTTTTTTTTGCAGCTGTTGTATAATTTTCAATAAAAGTTTTAAAATTGTAAGTATTTATTTTAATGTTTGAGTTAAAGTTGGAGTAACATTTTCAATAGCAGCCTCGTAATTAAATTGTGTGAAGTAAACTAGTAATAAACTTAGTCATAGTTGAAACTGAAGTATGATTTTCAATTGTGATATAATAATGTTAGTAGTATGAAATTTGAATGATAGTGATTATATAAATAATGGTCAATCAATGAAGTATCAATTCATAACATGCTTTTTAAAGAATCCGCATGACAGCTCAGCATCTTGGTTGTTCATCATGTATACTCTTAAGCCAATGATTAGTTAGTAATTTACTTTGGGACAAGTTTTTCAAGGATCAGACATGATTCAAATTGTGGCTTCATGCGGTTGTTAGTTATGATTTTTATTTGGCAATTTTGGGAATTGCCAATGCGTTGCGACTACTGCTGCATTCGCTGAATCTCAACTCCGTCTCAACCCCTAATGGAATCGTTTGTGCAAATTAGTACCCAAACTTGTCTATATTGAGCAGTGTTTGATGAATATGAACTTGTTTTACAAACGCAATCGAATACTGAACCATGCGTCATTGTTGGTGACCACTGTGTGCCACTTTTATTAACAAAGCATCTCCTTGTGTTGTGCGTCTCTTGTACTTTCTTTGTGAGATGCCTCTTTGTCCTGGTTTCATTACTTTTTAGCCTATTTTAATTTACTTGGTTTCATTTCTATGAAATTATGTTGAATTCTATCAACCAATTAGACAAGGGTTTTATAATGAATAATGAAGTTAAGGCTCGTACTATAAGCACAGTGTTAATTCATTTACAATTTTACATTCCCTGGTTCCCCTCCAATAATATTTATGTTGTTTTCAAGTGACTCTTAATAAAAATTGTTAGTACTCATGGAAATACTTGGCAATATTGTACTAGAGAATTCTAGAGCTTGAAAATCAAAATAAACTAACCAACTAAAAAAAGAAATGTCGCATATTATTTTCCAATATTTCAATTCGGGAGTGAAGCAGATTTTGTGGACTGATTTACTATTGTCCTTATTATTCAGGTTTGTTTGAATCATTTCTATGTCTCTATAGGTGAGCCATTAATGGTATAAAATTCAAATATTAAAAATTTAAAATAGGGAGAATATGGTAGCATTGAAATTCCTTGTGTTTTTAGCTTTGGTTGTGAAACATTTTTTCACTTTATAGTACTCCCTCTTAGTTGCTATTTTTTTCCCTAATTCCTTTTTCAAGCTAGTCGGGTTTTGTTCCCTCTTTTCTTATTTGGAAACCTTTGTGTGGTTCAAGTTCGATTGCACGTGGGGTAGAATCTCCCTTAATTCTTATTTCCAAATAAAAAGGGAACAAAAGAGCGACTAAGAGGGAGTAGTTGATTTACATTAGTGCGTCAAAATTTGATGTGAAGCCACATCTATAAATCTATAACTAGTTTTACACCCGTGCAAAAAATGCACAGATCATAATAGTCGTTGTTATTCTAAGATACATGTGTATATAAAATGTGTGTCATTAAATGTTCAATTTCGTGAGTTTGTGACAATTTAAATTGGTGAATTGACCCTCTTATTCAAATCCTAAATCTATACTCAAAGTATGTTTTTTGTATATATACTCAAAGTATGTTAATTAGTATGACATTTGAATAATTGAATATAAATTAGTTGTAACAAAAATGAGCTGAATTACTCTGATTTACTGCGTTTGTAATAATATTATAAGACGAAAAATGGGAACCAGAGTTACACAAAAAATACAATAGTTGCCGAGTTGCCTCGCCAAACACACGCCTTGATTGTTGGCTAAGTACTTTCAACTATAGAATAAAAGAATATATTAATATAGTACTCCCTCTGTCTCATTCATTTGTTTGGCTTTTATATTTTTTGTGAGGGTTATTTTAATTAAAGCAAAACAAATTATTAGGACGGTGGGAGTATAATATAACACATAATTTTATGATTTGAAACCAATCAATCCGTTAATATATATTGCAATGTGCGAATTATCAATTAAAAAACTATTAGTTAATCTCCTTTAGAACGAATTTATATAACAGAAATCTGGTGTCTTTCCCGATACATTCTGCTTTCATCTTCTCGTACTACTTAATTCGTCTTAAACTTAAGATGGATATGCCCGTTTAAAATAAGTATTTGTGAAAAATTATGTATTCATGATAGTAAAACCATCATAATAGTTATAGTCTCTTGAATATATGTGAGTATTCAAGATAATAAAACAATGTTGAAATTATACTATAATAATTTCAATAATAATAATAATAAACTAAATTATCCATCTATATGATATGGAGTGCTAATAATATTGCAAATTCTTATTTCAGACGGACATTTTTATCTAAACAATTAGACGGGGTTTTGAGACCACTTTCACGTTAAATGTGAGCATAAATGTCTAGCTACTGTTTTAATTTATGTTTTGTTTTCTAAAAGTGGGTCACATCTATACAATAATATAAAAAGGGTAGTTGAGTATCTACCAAAGATGCCACGTGTCAAAACTCTAAGCTTTCAAAGTGCTACTTAAACAACAAAAGCACTCCCCCATGTCACATATTGGATTTCAAAGCATAAACATTAACCAACCTTTGGATTTTCCCTTATTAATATTCATTACTAATCACTATCTCCACAAGAAAAACGCCACCACCATTCATGTCTAACATCATTGCACTTCAATTGATGGATTAACTCACCATAATTTTACCATTAATCTAAACTACGGTTATACACGATGAACATTCATGATGGAAGTTGAACAGGTAGGAGTAATTTCTAACATTTAATTCTCTATTTCTTTTCATTTTCATATCAAAATAAAAACATGTATTTGTAATGAATTATCATTCATATTAGCCCCTTTAAATTTCTCTTGGTACAATTTGTTATGGAAACTATGGAACTAGTTAGTTAGAAAGTTAGTTAGCCGGTTAGTAGTAGAAGTTATTATACAGTTAGTTACAACAAGTGGCAACTAACTACTCTGTTTTACATCATGTATAAATACATGACTTCATCATACATTGTAAGAGGATTGTGATAATATAATTTCAGAATTCTTCATACTACTTCTCTCTCATTTCAATCTCTTTATCTCTCATCATAATTTTACATAATAAATATTTTATATCATCTACATCAATGGTGATATAAGTTCATATGGTATCAATCGCAGTATAAAGATCCTAATTTTTTACGCTTCCGCATCAAATTCTTGTTTTTTTTATCATGTTTTCAACATGTCTGATCAATCTGATTCATCAAATTCATATTCTCCTTTTGATGATCCTTTATTCTTGTCTCCTACTGATCAACCCAGTCTTCAATTGACATCCTTGATCCTTTATTCTTGTCTCCTACTGATCAACCCAGTCTTCAGTCTTCAATCTCAACTTGCAAAGGTACTTAGCACCTTATTTGACTCTTAAAAAGTTGATTGTTAAAAGTATTAATGTTTTATTTGGTTATGTTGGCATGAATTAGTTTGGTTTTGCTTTTGGAATTATTTGTACTTTTCTTAATTTTAGTAGATACTATATTACCTCATTGTTTTTTTTATGTCGTTTTATATATGAGCGGAATTTTGTAGGTGCTTTCTAAGTCATATGGGAATCAATATCCTATTCTAAGAACTACAAATTGTTTTTCGTTACAAAGGTATGACCGTTGAGATTATTTATTGTGCTCAAATTGAAGGTAAGACTTACTCTCAAAGTGTTCAAAAGACCTCTCATGAAATGGTTATTTGTAAGATACAGTAAAACGATTTACATATATAATTGTGCAAATCATTTGAGCAAGCTCGAAGAGAAGCGAGTCGTATTAACTTTTTCTCTACTTTTTTGAACTCTACTTTCTTATATTGTTACACTGTTTACGGCAACAACAATAATAATAAGAAAGAGTTAAGAAAATTAATGATGATAATATAAGACGCAAAATAAGAAGTCGTTCAATTTGTAATGGAAAGTTCAATAATGCTATGACAATTTTTCAGTCTTGTGTTAGTTTATTGAAGATGATCAAGTGAAGTCATCTCATTAGGTGAGTCAATTATATAATATATATGGTGATTTTTGTTTCCAATTTACATATAATTCTAATACTAACCAGGTAGGCGTAGTTTGTGTATTTGCATAGCTCTTTGATTGTATCACTAACCAATAGTTTTGAAAAATCTAATGTCAACTAGTGGTATTCAAGATTGTTTACTTTTTTGCAAATCATAAAAAATAGGATATATATATATATATACTATGTATATATATTTGTAATATGGATGATGAGTGATAATAGAAATTAAGAATGGTTTTTTGAAGTTGTTGATTAAGTATTTATGCATATCAAGCAAGTTTGAATAATATTCATTTTATTGTAATGTATAATTTTGATATATATAATTGTCTTTCATGTTCCATTGTAAAGGAACTTGCATAAAACACCCCAACTGGATTATGAATGTAACATGAGCATCTTCTTTTATAAGACCAATTTTGACACTAACCCTTTTGTTTATACCGAAAATTAGTCACTCTACTGTACGACGTTCTCACATGTGTTTTTTTTTTGTAAAATGTGACAATTTTTGGTCATTAGTAACCGAATTTGGTAAATAGTGACCACCTTGAAAAAAAAGATCATTTTTCAGTCATAAAAAGGGGTCATATCTATCAAAAAATGGTCATTATTTGTCAAAAATTGGTCATTGTTAACTGGTCGCACCATGCGACGGTTGTAGAGGAGCATTTGCGTACTGAAATTAGAAGGCAAAAGCAAATACATAGCCAAGTGATTACATATAATACTATTTATCAAGTTTATTAATGTAACCACATCGGATATATGTCAAAATTAACTTGTACCATCTAGTATACCAATACAATTAAAGATGTAATTTTATCTATAAATAATATAAAAAGGCAAGCCAAAATCACCACATTACACCATTTCATTTTTGGGATAATTCTAGGAAGCCACATCATCATCATTATTTAGAAAAGAATAAATAAATAAAAATTAATGAATTTGAATACATTAAATGTGTATCAAGACTTTAAATAGCATAATAAAGAATAATATTGACCTTTTTATTTTTTTAAGAAATTAAACAACAATTAAGAAATCAAAATACATACTAAATTAATAAAGATTGGCATTTTAATTTTTAATAAATTTAAATCAAAATTAAGAAATCAAAATACATGGTAAATTTAAATTTTCGGCGTTTATTGTTAGCTTCGGCCTTTATTGTTAGAATAAGCTGAAAGAAATATAAAAAAACACATCACTCGAATTTTACATCATTTATAAATGAACTCATTTTTTTTGCTATAAATTTCCTCAATTTCATTAAATTATATACATCTATTTAAAAAATATATTTTAAAAACTAACTTAAGTTGTTTTTTATCGTCACGTGTCAAGATAACCTACTTAAGGTACAAAGTATTTATCTAAAAAAATAAAATTTATTATTATATCACACAAGTCATCTAAAAAGTTATTAAAGGAGAAATATTGAAGGGGGGAAATTAATAGGTGAACTTAATCACTTCTAATATATTTTTGACCTTTCTTCTCCATATTTTTCCACTAATGGTAAGGAAGTAAATTAATTACTTTTGATATTTCCTAAGAACTTCAATGTCATTGATAAGACTTTGGAATATGAACAGTTATAATTTACTTATGTTGATAAATTACTATTAGGAAAAGAAAGGTCAAAAATATATTGTATAAATAGTGTCAAAATGATTTCAATATTCACAGACGAAAGGGTCACTATTTTTAATTCATAATACTTCTATTTATTTGATTTCGATGAAATTTTCATATTTGATAGTTTATTATTGTAGATTTTTTTGTTTAATTGATATCATAGAAAAATGAATTTGAGTGGGGATTGACTTAAACAGAAATTATTTGACATGTGAATTACTAATGGAGGAGCAACACAAACTGAGAACGAGGAGAAATTATTGCTCTTGAGCAAAATGTAAGATAATATTTTTTATTTTTTTTGGTACAAATGTAAGATAATATTTGTACATAATAGTTTTTATTGAATCTTTTTTTCTCGTGTGAGTTTAAATTTTTGAATGGTATGTAATATTTTTTTTTTAAAAAAGTTTCCATTAATTTCGTTTATGCTAATTTCATTTTCATTTAACTTAAGGAAAGCAAAATCATGCTCAATTCAATGATCGTGGTACAAAATTACAAGCGGATCTACATATAAAATTTGAATTTTTGACACTAATAATATAATTGATTAATCGTACATATCAATATACTTTTTATGTAATAGCGACTATGATTATTTTTACCTACAATGCTTTTTGTTTATATAATGATTTGTCAAGATATATAGTTGTACTTGTACATACATTGTGTTTAATTTATGCTTAACAACAAATATTTGCATATCCAAATACAAATAAAATTTCCGACAATTGATAGTATGGAAAACAATTTTCACTCATAAAACGTGTAAATCAAGTACAAATAATGAGCATAAACTAAATTTGAAGATTGGAGTAATTATATCTTCTATAATAAATAAAATTTGTGATATTTGTAATAGTACTTTACTTAATATTATATAATTATTTGCATATACTTTTTTCGCCAACTTGACAATAGATTAACGTAAGTTGTTGTCAATAGACATTAATTAAATTCTTAAGAATAAAAATGACTAGGTAAATAAAGTAAACTCATTTTTCCTTTCGCTAAGCAACTTACAAAATCGGTCCAATTCTTTAAAGTGCACTTCATGGTAGTCATTAGTAATTAGTACCTTTATTTTAAAAGAGTTAAATGTTGCAATTATTATTTTATTTCGAGTGAATTTATTTGTTCACTAATATATCTAATTTATATGGTGGAAATATCACCACTGTCTCATCAATAAACGAAAGGCTCGAATTAAAATTTCAATATGATATGTGGACTATAAAATTCCTAAAATGTTGGGAAGAAAAAGGTTATAAATTCTACAATGTACAACCACATACTTACTTTTAGATATAATACCAACAAAGTCGTCATAACGAGACTAACACTCATTTTCCAGTAATATAAAAAAACTCTATATAAGTTATAATAAACAAAAATAATTGGTACCGCATACACATGAGAGAAATCCAATTATAGCCCGTGCATTGCACGGGTATAAAAACTAGTTGTTTTTAAAAAGGGTTAAACTCATACATAATTAAATAAATTAATTAAGGTTTAGTACTAATTACTTAGACTGAAATAAAATTCTGTTGTTTGATTCTGATTTAAGAATTCATTGCCTAAAAGTGTAGAACCATATGTTAACCTAACAAATTTTACACAATCCTTGAGAGAAAATAGTATGTAGTAAAACATAATATAATTATGGGCATAGAGGCATTTTTTAGCAACTTTGTTTCTTTTACCTGTGGCTCAAGTGCTATAATTTCTTTAATTAATTATAGTTGTTGTTATAATTATGGTAGGTTAGGTATCTCAACTGTATTATGATGAGCTTACTATATTTTATCAATAAGGATAAGGATTTTAAAGAGCATTCCATAAATACTTCTACACAATGGAAATGGGTATGAGATGTAATTAGGTTATTCAAGAACAACACTCTTATTAGTCCTAGAGTAAACATAAAATAAGTTATAAAAACATGAATATCATATAGATTGGAAAGGGCAAAATGCGACCAAAAAGGGTTTTGAATCAACCCGTGATTTTCACTGGTTTCAAAACTAGTTTTGCTTTAAATGGGTAACATTTTTCTCGTCTAACAAAAAGTAACCATCTCAAGGAGACCAACGAAATAATATTTTTCATGTCAATAAGGCCCAATAAACCATTATAATTCAAACCTAATTGATAGTCTAATAGCCTATCTTTGCCTCACCCTATTTCATTGCCTAACTTAACCCTATTTCATTATTTCACCCACCAAACACTCTCTCTAAACCTCAACTCTTCAATTCAGTTGGCTCTCACAATTTCCATCTGCAACAAAAAGACACACACACCATAAGTTCATCAAAAGAGGAAAACATTCTCACAATAAACCTTCATATTTTTCTCACAATAAGACTTCATGTTTTTCCATGTTCATCAATATTCTTTAAATAAATACCTCTTTCCGATGGCTAATTAACCAAATACAAAAGGTTAAATGTTCGTCTTGAAGATTAATCATTGTCCTTCTAGTATAGAATCGTTTATTGTTTAAAATTTTTAATTTCCTTATTTTTATGTATTTTATATGTACTTTTTATTTATCTATAGAGTATCTTTATTCAAAAATAAATTTGAAAGCTTCTGATTTTGTATTTTTGTTCTATCTTCCTTAGAAGTATTTTCTTTTGTAGTTTTTTAGATCTGATTTTGAGCTTCAATTTTAATCATTATATATGTAAATATTTACTCATTTTGTCAATGCAATCCGTAATTTATTTTATTAATGTAGATCTGGTGACGAAAATTTTGTTCAAGTAAATACTTCTACATTAATATTTTTCGTTTTTACTTATTATTATTTTTGTAGTTTATGTCATTTTTCCCTTTTCTATTAATATATATTAATATATATGTTGATCAATCTTATATATATGCAAGTAAATATTCTCTATTATTTATAATATAGTGTTGGTGAGTTTATATAGGATTTAAGGGACTTGCTTTTATTAATTTTAATTTTATTTACTGTAAATATTTATAATTTATTATAAATAAAAATTAATTTGAAATTTAATTGCAGGAAATGGTAAGACTTTATACTCCGTATAAGATCGTCATCATGTTATATAAATCATATTATATAAGTTCAGATAATGAAATAAGGATAATTTTCAATAAGGGTGCCCGAGGTTTAGCGAAAGAACAAGTTGGGTGCCTGAGGTTTGAGTAACTTCAGTTTGGGTACCTCAGGTTTAAGCATAGTTTCAGTTTGGGTGCCTAATCTTTGGTTAGTTCCATTTGCCTAAGGTTTGGTTAGTTTCTTTTAGGGTGTCTAAGGTTTATACATGGTGTCATTTTAAGTACATTTAATATATAAAAAATATTATCTTTTATAGTATTAAACATTAAAAAAAAATTATGTTCCCTTTAACTAAAATTTATTTTGTTTATTATATCAATATTTTATTTAACTAATTTGTAACACCCGGAAATGTACCCTATTTTTATAGTGAAAATATTTTACGGATACTTTTCAATGAAATTTAGTTTTAATCGTAAATTTAATTTTCCGAGTCGAATTTAGAATTTCCTAGTTCGTATTTGGAATTTCCGCGAGATTCCATGAGAATCCCGTCTTAAGGCGAGTTTGACTTTTGTTGACTTTTTCCTTATACATATCATACTACCACTTATCCTGTTTTTCATTCACACAAACACTTTCAAGCTTACTTCTTCCTTAAGAAAAGATCAAAACCCTTGCCTCCCTCTTTGATCCATTCTTAGATTCATCATATCTCACTCGTTTCTTGTTAAAATTCACGTAAGTTCGTCTTATTCTTCCCCTCTTAGCTTCCTCTATCCGTATTGGTAATAAAATTACCGTCTTTCTCGCTTTTTAAATTATCCGTCTTTCTCAAAGTGAATGATATTCGTCTTTTATTATCTAATTGTATGTAGGTGGAGACTAGGAAGGTTTAGAATCGATTAAAGACGCGTAAAGGTAACGGTGAAGGGTTACTCGATATCATTTACGTGTTTTATATGATTTCTATGCTAGAATTCGTATTTATAATATGATTTGTAAGCTTAGGAATTGAGTTATTGTTGATGATTGTTGTTAGTTGATGATTGTTGATGATGATTATTGATTGTTGATAGTTGATAGAAGTTAAATATGAGAATTGAAAATGATTGAACTTGTGTATGTTGTTCTCGGGTAGGATGTAGTCCTGGCCGAAGGACCGGCTGCCGGTTCAGTGGCCGGCTGGGATTTCACTGCACCGACCGGCTGGGATTTCACTGCACCGACCCTTTTTCGTAGAATGATCATATCTCTTTTGTTACTTGCTTGTTTTGGGCTTGTGACCATTCGTTGGAACCGTAAGAAGATAAGCTATCACCTCGACTTGGAATTTCTGCATTTGCATATCTAGAACTCTAGTTATGACCGTTTGAAGTGGACCCTTGTTTTAGTTAGTTTCCAAACTTGCTTTTTGTGTGTAGTTGTGCTCCGAGCCGAGGTACCGGCCGCCGGCCTCCACACCGGCCTGGAACACGGCTGTGTTTTTCTCCTATAATTTCTAAAACTCGTAATTTAAAATAGTTCGCATGGTTCGTTTATCGTATAATTTTACGTAATGACTTATAATATTCATGTTTTGGATATATGATATTTCATTCGCTTGTATCACATGTTTTGTGACGGTTTTTGCTATGTCCCACTTTGAGTCGATTTTTACAAATGATACAGTTTGAGCACTATTTTGTCTTGTGCTTTGTACTCTCATTCCCTTGGCTACCTTCCCGTTCGTAAGGCTGGAATGTCGGAACAGAGAGGTATCCTACTGCTTAAATGCATGTGTTAGTGGGCATACGACGACGTTGTTGGGAGTTGAACGCAATGCGTTGATCGACGCGGCCGTCAAATGTTGTGTACTTGCGAGGTGGTGTTATTTGCATGTAGCGTACCGCTTGTTATGAGGCTTGAGCTCTTTTCCGCCTCTTTCGCGAATTGATCTACCGAATTTGGGGTACTCGGCATCTTTGTAAGACCGAGTCTTGGATGCAAAATGTCATCGCATGTTGAATCGGAAAACGTTTATTCCGAGAATCTGGCCAGGTTTAGACTAGGACCGTATTATTATCGTCGTGCTACCAGGAGGAAATTAGTCTACATATACGAAATGTAGCATTGTGTATGAGTTCAAGGAAATGTTATATCCCGTGGATGCCTGTTAATCATACTTGCCCTGTACACGGTGCTAGTGCGTTTCATTTACCGTGAGAGAAGTCGTCTTTGAGTCGTCGTCTTTGAATGCGTGATTTCATGATATTATTCATGGTCATTGCATGATTGGGCACCGTCTATGTTTTGGGTATTCTGAATGGATGATAATATGATGGATTTATTGTGATCATCGCATGACTTGGCATGGTTTGTCTGTCAAGTCTCAATCTTATCAAACTTATACCGCTAACGGTGAGATGCAAGCCCTAGTGAGCGTATTCGGTTGCCTAAGAGTGTCTTCCCCGAGTCTTTGTATAACATGATGGATTCGGATTTGTATTCCATATGCTCTTATCATTATATATCGAATTGCCTATCTATCCTTATCGTATCTCACCTGTATATCTATATGTGTGCATGCTCTACCTTTGTATCTCCTTTGATGTACGTTTAATGTGATATGGCTGGGAGAACCCGGAGTTACTCCCCACTGACTGTGGCGTTCATGTTTTTCATGGATGAACATGTTGCTTGATTGGTTGGCTTTTTGCTTGTGGTATTTTGGGTTCGGGTGTGAGCTAGCGGGCGTTGTCCCTGGATGAAACACCTCTAGACGTTTATTAGCTAGTTTGCTAATCACTTTGATATTGATAACATTTTGAGAGACTTCGTCTCTTTGTGGTACATTTTATTTTGTTTGTAATTATTTGACAGTCCTCGTATTTTCTATCTTGCATGTATAAAAGTTTTAAAATACCGTATTTCCGCAAATCAATTGACATACTTGTATGTTTTTATTTCCGCATTCGCGAGGATTGTCACATAATTAACTTTATGTACCTTTTAAATAAAAATTATGAGTTTTTTAATAAATAAATAATTATATAGCTCAACAATATTTATTTTTGTTGCTTGTGGTGTTAGAAAAATATACAAGTTCATTAGGTATTTTTATAAAACCTTTTCTTTTTTTATAAATAAAAAAAATTACAAAAAAGTTGATTTTTTGTTTGTTGTATTTTAGTGGAGTATTAAAGTGATATTTAAATTACAGATAATGTGACAACCCTCGCGAATGCGGAAATAAAACATACAAGCATGTGATTAATATAACGGAAAATACGGTATTTTTAAAACTTTTTACATTCTAAGATAATAATACGAGGAATGTCAAATATATACAAACTAAAATAGAATATACTACAAAGAGACGAAGTCTCTTAAAATGTTATCAAATATCAAAGTTATTAGCAATTAGCTAGACAACGTCTAGAGGTGAATCATCCAGGCCAACGCCCGCTAGCTCACACCCGAACCCAAAATAGCACAACCAAAAATCCATCCATGCAAGCAACCTGTTCATCCATGAAAAACATGAACGCCACAATCAGTGGGGAGTAACTCCGGGTTCTCCCAGCCATATCACAATAAACGTACTTAAACGGAAATACAAAAGTAGAAGCATGCATATATAAATATACATGTGAAGTACGAGAAGGATAAATAGGCAATTCAATATATAAGGATATCGATCCATGAAGTACAAAACCGTAACCATCATATTATAGATAGACTCGGGGATGACACTCTTAGGCAACCATACACTCACTAGGGCTTGCATCTCACCGTTAACGGCATAAGTTTGATAAGATTGAGACTCGACAAACAAACCATGCCAAGTCATTCAAAGATCATGAATAATCAATCATATAATCATCCATCCAAACGTACAAATACGTTGACAACATCTCTCACGGTAAATGACACGCACTAGAACCGTGTACATAGCAAGTATGATTAAAATCGCATCCACGGGATAAACATTTCCCTGAACGCATACACGATTCAATACATTTCGTATATGTAAAATAATTTCCTCCTGGTAGAACGACGATATAAATATCCGATCCTAGTCTAAACCTGGGCAGACTCTCGGAATCACATTTTCCGATTCGACATGCGATAAACACTTCGCATCCAAGCCTCGGTCAATCCTAGACGCCGAGTACCCCAAATTCGGTCAACCTTCACGAAAGAGACGGAAAAGAGCATAAGCATCATAACAAGCGGTACGCTACATGCAATGACACCACCTCGCAAGTATACAACATTTGACGGCCGGGTCGATCAACACAAAGCGTTCGCCTCCCAACAACGTCGTCATATGCCCACTAACACATGCAATTAAGCAGTAAGGATACACTCCTCATTCCGACATTCCAGCCTTGCGAACGAAGAGGTAGCCAAGGGAATGAGAGTACAAGCACATAACAAATAGTGCTCAAACCATGACATGTGTAAAACCGACTCAAACCATGATATATGAAAAACCGACTCAAAGCACATAACAAATAGTGCTCAAACCATGACATAACAAGTGAATGGAATATCATATATTCGAAACATTAATATTTAAAGTCATTACGTAAATTTATACAATAAACGAACCATCGGAAATATTATAAATGAAAACATAAGAAAGAAAAGTAAATAGAATTCCAGCGTGTGTCAGCCGGTCAAGGGGACCGGCTGCCGGCTACCCGGCTGGCACCAATGTATCATTTGAAAACAAGTGAAAATGCAGAGTGTCCCAGCCGGTCAAAGGGACCGGCTGCCGGCTACCCGGCTGGGACCAATGTTACTTGAGAAAAACGAAGACATATTAAGGTGTGTCTCAGCCGGTCGGCTGACCGGCTGCCGGTCGGCCGGCTGAGACATAATTCATGCTCAAATTATTACGTAACATAAATAATATACAGCCACTCTCTAGTCGGTCAGCTGACCGGCTGCCGGTCGGACGGCTGGGGTCAAATATGCACGAAATTCATCACTTCAACACTTATGAATATAAACCAACTTCAATTATCATCATCAATCATCAATTCTCATTATCAAATATCAACTAACAACAACTATCATCAACAACACAATTCCTATAATTACTAATCTTATTCTAAATACGATTACTAGCATAGAAAACACATTAAAACACGTAATGATATCGAATAACCCTTCACCGTTACCTTTTTGCGTCTTCAATCCTCGTCGATGTCCTCCTCTACTAAGTAGTAGTCTTTATCGAGGTCTTGAAGGTCACCACCTACAATTAGACAACAAAAGATGAATATAATTCACCTTTGAGAAAGACGGTAATTTTATTACCAAATAAGATAGAGGACGATGAGAGGGAAAGATTAAGACGAACTTTAGTGAATTTGAGCGAGTAATGAAGGAGTAGCGATGATCTTAAGATCGATCAAGAATGAAGTTAGGTTTTTGGGTGGTTACTTGGTGAGGAAGAAAGATGAGGTGAATGAGGGAGTTAGGGTTTTGAGGGAATATAAGGGAGTAAGTGGAAAATCAAGAGAAAAAGCCCATAAACGTCTTAAGACGTAACTTACTCGAAATCTCGCGTAAAGTCCGAAAACGAACTCACAAATTCTAAACTAGACACGGAAAATTTAATTCTAAACTAAAACTAAATTTCGCTGAAAAGTATCCGTATAATATTTTTACTATAAAAATAGGGTACATTTGCGGGTGTTACAATCACCCCACCTTTTAAAAAGTTTCGCCCTCGAAACTTGAGCGAAAGAAAGATACCTTAATCAAATAGGCTTGGATATTTAATACGCATAGAAGCTTCCGTTTCCCACGTCTCTTCTTCAACGTTGGCACATCTCCACAAGATTTTCACTCAAGGAACCACTTTACTTCTCAACTTCTTATCCTTGCGATCTAGGATGCGGATCGGCTTCTCTTCAAAGGACAAATTCGGTTCAAGCTCGGGCATTTCCGCTTGAAAAACATGGCTTGGATCACTAACGTACTTCCTCAATTGAGAAACATGGAAGACATCATGAACCTTCTTTAAATTCGGGGGCAAGTCCAACTTGTAAGCTACGGCACCAATCCTTTTCACAATATCAAAGGGTCCAATGTATTTCGGGCTCAATTTACCCTTTACACCAAACCTTTTAACACCTTTCATCGGAGATACTTTCAAGAGCACTTTATCTCCAACTTCAAATTCTAACGGTCTTCTTCGGATATCGGCATAAGATTTTTGTCGATCTTGAACGGCTTTTATTCTATCACGAATGACCTTCACATGATCAATAGTCTCAACAAGAACATCGGGGCCTAAGTCACGAGCATCACTCAATTGATTCCAACATATAGGACTTCGACATTTTCTTCCATAAAGAGCTTCATAAGGAGCCATCTTGATCGAGGCATGATAACTATTGTTGTAAGAAAACTCCACCAACGGTAGAGTCTTTTGCCAACTAGATTGGAGGTCGAGTGCACAAGCCCTAAGCAAGTCTTCTAAAGTCTGAATAGTCCTCTCAGTCTGACCATCGGTAGCGGCATGAAATGCGGTACTCATCAACAATTTACTACCCATGGCTTCTTGTAAGGCCTTCCAAAATCTCGAACAAAACCTCGGATCTCGGTCGGATATAATCTCCTTGGGAACACCATGGTATCTAACAATCTCATCAACATAGGCTTTCTCTAGTCGATCTAAACTCCAAGTCTCTTTGATCGGAATGAATCTAGCACACTTGGTCAAACGATCAACAATAACCCAAACGGCATCTTTACTTCCAACGGTTCTTGGCAAAGTCATGACAAAATCCATAGAAATAGATTCCCACTTCCACAGTGGAATATCCAAAGGTTGTAGCAATCCACCAAGCCTCTTGTGTTCGATTTTCACTTGTTGGCAAGTAAGACATCTTCCAACATATGACACAACAACGCCTTTCAAATTCGGCCACCAAAATTGTAGCTTCAAATATTTATACATCGTATCACCTCCGGGGTGAATAGAATAGGGGGAAAGGTGAGCTTCATCAAGAACTCGCTTTCTCAAGTCAAGAGCATTAGGAACAAACAAACGGTCATGGAGGCGAAGAACACCTTTGTCATCAAACTTGAAGTCTTTAGCTTTTCCTTCAAGAAGTTTGGCTTGAATAGACTTGTAGGTAGGATCATCAACTTGGCTTTCGCGGATCTCACGGAGAAAAACAGGTTCGGCAACCATAGCACCAACATAATCAAATCCATGTTCCACGAATTCTAACTTCAACTTCCGAAACTCAATACAAAGATCATCGGGTAATACTCGCATAGCATTCAATGCATGAGAAGATTTTCTACTAAGAGCATCGACAACAACATTTGCCTTCCCTTCATGGTATAACAATTCAAAATCATAATCATTTACAAATTCCAACCATCTTCTTTGTCTCATATTCAACTCTTTTTGAGTAAATATGTACTTCAAACTCTTGTGATCGGTGAATATGCGACAATGAACACCAATAAGATAGTGTCGCCACACTTTCAAGGCATGAACAACGGCGGCCAATTCCAAATCATGAGTAGGATAGTTCACTTCATGAACTCTCAACTGTCTCGAAGCATAAGCCACCACTTTCCTACTTTGCATAAGTACACAACTCAATCCCATCTTGGAAGCATCACAATAGACATCAAAGTCTACACCATCCTCAGGTAAAGTTAACACCGGGGCGGTAGTCAACCTTTTCTTCAACTCTTGAAAAGCGGCTTCACAAGCTTCATTCCATACGAACTTGGTTTCTTTCTTCAACAATTGGGTCATTGGTCTAGCAAGCTTTGAGAAATCCTTGACAAATCTACGGTAATAACCAGCTAAACCAAGAAAACTTCGGACTTCTCTAACATCGGTCGGACTTTTCCAATCCACCACAGCTTCGATTTTAGAAGGGTCTACCATCACACCTTCTTTAGAAATTACATGCCCAAGAAAGGACACCTTAGGTAACCAAAATTCACACTTGGAGAATTTGGCAAACCACTTTTGACGACAAAGAACACCCAAAATAGTCCTTAGATGAATAGCATGCTCTTCTTCGGTCTTGGAGAAAATAAGGATGTCGTCAATGAACACCACCACACACTTATCAAGATACTCACTAAAAGTGCGGTTCATTTGGTCCATGAAAATAGCGGGAGCATTAGTCAATCCAAATGGCATCACCTTGAACTCAAAGTGACCATACCTTGTACTAAAAGCGGTCTTCGGAATATCGGCATCACGAAAAGGAATTTGGTGATAACCGGATCTCAAATCGATCTTGGAAAAAGTAGAAGCACCCTTTAGTTGATCAAACAAATCTTCAATCCTTGGCAAAGGATACCTATTCTTGATTGTAATCCGGTTCAACTCACGGTAATCAATACAAAGCCTCATGGAACCATCTTTCTTCTTCACAAAGAGAACGGGAGCACCCCAAGGTGAGGCACTCGGTCGAATGAAACCTTTCTCAATCATATCATCAAGTTGCTTCCTCAACTCTTTCAATTCGGTTGGAGCCATACGGTAAGGAGCTTTGGCTATGGGTCCAGATCCGGGAACAAGATCAATGGAAAACTCAACATCACGCTCAGGAGGAATCCCGGGCAAGTCTTCGGGGAATACATCAACGAATTCACGTACTATAGGCACATCTTCAATATTTGGCAAAGAGGTAGTTGTAGAAGTCACAATACACAAGTATGCTTGGTGACCCTTTCTTACCATACTCACCAATTTCATTGCGGAAATCAAAGACACAACCACTCGGGAATGAGATCCCTTATAGGTTATTCTAACTCCTAAAGGACTCTTTAAATAAATCTTTTGATCTCGACACTCGAACCTAGCATGGTATAATGCTAACCAATCAATACATAGAATTACATCGAACTCTCCTAAAGGAAACTTAAGGAGATTAGCGGGAAAGAGAGTACCCGAAATAGAGATTGGAACATTTAGATAAAGAGTAGAACAAGAGATAATCTCTCCGGATGGTAAGGATATGGGAGTATCCTCACTAGATGTAGGCTCGATAGATAATTTATTAGCATAAGTCGAAGACACAAAGGACATAGAAGCACCGGTATCAAATAGAATAAGACACAGTTGCTCTAAGATTGAGAACATACCCATAATTATCTCTGGATGAGCGTCGGCTTCGGCTCGGCTCAGAACAAAGATAGAAACCTTGGGTTTGGCAATTGGAGGGGGCAACTTCCGATCAGGGCAATCATCATAACGGTGACCACCCTTTTGGCAAAAGAAGCAAGCATAAGGTCGTTTGAAGCATGCTACACCGGGATGGCGTGGAAGTCTACAACGATTGCAAAAGCGACCTTGAGCTTGAGGAGGAGCATAAGGCCTATGAGCCACGTTAGTAGTAGCTCGGGGAATGAAAGGAGCGGGAGATCTTGCACTTGCATTTGGGGGAGGATTGAATCTCCTCTTGTTGGCATAAGAATTGGAAGACGAAGGAGTAAACGGCCTTTTCCCATAGAAATTCGGCCTAGGAGTGAAGGAAGGAGAGGGATTCTTCATCATTGCTTCATCTTTGATAGCTTTCATAGAGTTCTCGGCCCATAGAGCATCATCGTACAATTCTCCAAAGGATGTAGAATTTCTCCTCACCTTGCTTTGGAGTAAAACACTAAGCTTGTTGCGGTAGTAGAAAGCTCGGTCCTCGTCATCTTTTATGAGCCTCGGAGCGAAGTGAGCAAGCTTGTTGCACTCCGTGGTGAAGTCTTGTGCCGACAAGTCACCTTGCTTGAAGTCAATAAATTCCTTGACCCTTTGTTGCTTGAGCTCCTTAGGATAAAATCGGCCTTCTACAAGAGCTTTGAAGCAAGCCCAACTGAAATCAGCTTCAAGAGTAGCGGTGGCACTAGTAATCGTCCACCAATTATCGGCTTCCCTTACAAGGAAATGCTTTGCAATCCTTACCTTGTCCTCTTCACGGACTTGGTATAAATCAAATTGCTTCTCCATTTCTCGAAACCATTCCGATAGCTTGGTAGGGTTCGACTCTCCACCATAAGGTATAATCTTTCTTCTAGCTATTTGGCTAGCCACCCAAGCGTAGCCTCCTTGGTGGTTATCTTCTCTACGAGGGGGGACTTGGTTGGCTTGAGCAATAGCCGCATCTTGCTGATTCTTTAGAACTTGAGTAAGAGCTTCTAGCATAACATTCTCTACTACTTGAGGTCTAACCATCTTCATAAGAAACAAAAACAAAACAAGTTAATCCTAACACTTAGGATAAACAAATAGACTACCAAGTAAAGTCCTTAATTTCTACCCATCTCTCATTTATTATTTCAAGGTCAAGTAGTTTATGTTTAGGGTTTAGGTGTGTGCGTCGGGAGCGATAAAGCTCTGATACCAACTGTGACAACCCTCGCGAATGCGGAAATAAAACATACAAGCATGTGATTAATATATCGGAAAATACGGTATTTTTAAAACTTTTTACATGCTAAGATAAAAATACGAGGAATGTCAAATATATACAAACTAAAATAGAATATACTACAAAGAGACGAAGTCTCTCAAAATGTTATCAAATATCAAAGTTATTAGCAATTAGCTAAACAACGTCTAGAGGTGAATCATCCAGGCCAACGCCCGCTAGCTCACACCCGAACCCAAAATACCACAAGCAAAAATCCATCCAAGCAAGCAACCTGTTCATCCATGAAAAACATGAACGCCACAATCAGTGGGGAGTAACTCCGGGTTCTCCCAGCCATATCACAATAAACGTACTTAAACGGAAATACAAAAGTAGAAGCATGCATATATAAATATACATGTGAAGTACGAGAAGGATAAATAGGCAATTCAATATATAAGGATATCGATCCATGACGTACAAAACTGTAACCATCATATTATAGATAGACTCGGGGATGACACTCTTAGGCAACCATACACTCACTAGGGCTTGCATCTCACCGTTAACGGCATAAGTTTGATAAGATTGAGACTCGACAAACAAACCATGCAAGTCATCCAAAGATCATGAACAATCAATCATATAATCATCCATCCAAACGTACAAATACGTTGACAACATCTCTCACGGTAAATGACACGCACTAGCACCGTGTACGTGGCAAGTATGATTAAAATCGCATCCACGGGATAAACATTTCCCTGAACGCATACACGATTCAATACATTTCGTATATGTAGACTAATTTCCTCCTGGTAGAACGACGATATAAATATCCGGTCCTAGTCTAAACCTGGCCAGACTCTCGGAATCACATTTTCCGATTCGACATGCGATAAACATTTCGCATCCAAGACTCGGTCAATCCTAGACGCCGAGTACCCTAAATTCGGTCAACCTTCACGGAAGAGGCGGAAAAGAGCACAAGCATCTTAACAAGCGATACGCTACATGCAATGACACCACCTCCCAAGTATACAACATTTGACGGCGGGTCGATCAACGCAAATCGTTCGCCTCCCAACAACGTCGTCATATGCCCACTAACACATGCAATTAAGCAGTAAGGATACACTCCTCGTTCCGACATTCCAGTCTTACGAACGAATAGGTAGCCAAGGGAATGAGAGTACAAGCACATAACAAATAGTGCTCAAACCATGACATGTGTAAAACCGACTCAAAGTGGGATATATGAAAAACCGTCACAAAACATGCGATACAAGTGAATGGAATATCATATATTCGAAACATTAATATTTAAAGTCATTACGTAAATTTATACGATAAACGAACCATCGGAAATATTATAAATGAAAACATAAGAAAGAAAAGTAAATAGAATTCCAGCGTGTGTCAGCCGGTCATGGGGACCGGCTGCCCGCTACCCGGTTGGCACCAATGTATCATTTGAAAACAAGTGAAAATGCAGAGTGTTCCAGCCGGTCAAAGGGACCGGCTGCCGGCTACCCGGCTGGGACCAATGTTACTTGAGAAAAACGAAGACATATTAAGGTGTGTCTCAGCCGGTCGGCTGACCGGCTGCCGGTCGGCCGGCTGGGGTCAAATATGCACGAAATTCATCACTTCAACACTTATGAATATTAACCAACTTCAATTATCATCATCAATCATCAATTCTCATTATCAAATATCAACTAACAACAACTATCATCAACAACACAATTCCTATAATTACTAATCTTATTCTAAATACGATTACTAGCATAGAAAACACATTAAAACACGTAATGATATCGAGTAACCCTTCACCGTTACCTTTTTGCGTCTTCAATCCTCGTCGATGTCCTCCTCTACTAAGTAGTAGTCTTTGTCGAGGTCTTGAAGGTCACCACCTACAATTAGACAACAAAAGATGAATATAATTCACCTTTGAGAAAGACGGTAATTTTATTACCAAATAAGATAGAGGACGATGAGAGGGAAAGATTAAGACGAACTTTAGTGAATTTGAGCGAGTAATGAAGGAGTAGCGATGATCTTAAGATCGATCAAGAATGAAGTTAGGTTTTTGGGTGGTTACTTGGTGAGGAAGAAAGATGAGTTGAATGAGGGAGTTAGGGTTTTGAGGGAATATAAGGGAGTAAGTGGAAAATCAAGAGAAAAAGCCCATAAACGTCTTAAGACGTAACTTACTCGAAATCTCGCGTAAAGTCCGAAAACGAACTCGGAAATTCTAAACTAAACACGGAAAATTTAATTCTAAACTAAAACTAAATTTCGCTGAAAAGTATCCGTATAATATTTTTACTATAAAAATAGGGTACATTTGCGGGTGTTACAGATAAATTTTTCTTAGAAATCTAGTAAATTTTAATAACACAATTTGGATCACATTTCACATAATAGATTGAAAATAAATTAATTTTAAAATCTTTTCTAACTTAGGTATTCCGAAGTTTAAGAAACTTACTAACATTTTGACATAAGCTATATGAAACATTTTCATTCATTTTTTTAAACAAGGAGTATAAATTAAAATAAATATTGTAGCATGATTTCAAGTTTATTAGAATATGTATTTCTTACGTTTCTCAAAGAAATATACAATTTTTTAACAATATATAAATATATAACTTTTTTGTGTTTAATACTATAAAAAGGACTTTTTTGTTATTAAATGTACTTAAGTGATACTATGTATAACCCTTAGGTGCCCTAAATGAAACTAACCAAACGTTAGGTACCCAAAATGAAAATATGCTTAAACATGAGGTACCCAAATTAAAATTACTCAAATCTCAGGTACCCAAATTGGTATTTGACCGAACCTCAGGCACCCAAATTGAAAATTATTCATGAAATTATGATAGTTGAGGTGAGAAAGAGAGAGGGTAATTAAATGTTTAGGAATTTGTATGGGTCCTACCCCGTAGAAAAGGCGGGGGGGGGGGGAAGCTTGAAAACTCAGCTTTTATATATTGCAAATTCTCATTTGTGACGGTCACTATCCGTCACAAGCTTGTGACGGGTCGGATCCCTCTCACAAGCTTGCAAGTGGGAAGGCAAGTGGAAAACCATTAATTTCTCACTTGCCCTCTCACTTGCACACTTGTGAGAGGGATCCGGTCCCGTGACAAGCTTGCAAGACTAATTGTTTATATATAGGAGGATGGTATGTTTTTATTGCTCACGATGTGAATCTAATAACATTAATTTTATTTTTCTTATTTCATACCCACCCGGCCACCCCCGTAGGTTATAGCTTTACGGATCGCAAGCGTTACCTCCCATTGTGGACAAAGACTAATACTTGGTATATATTTATGGATAAGCTAATATCAATTGAAGATAATAGACCTGAAGATGTTCGTTGGCTTCTCTCACTATCCGAGCCAGAGCTAGTAAGTGAAACAAAATCATTCCTTAATTAGAGTTTTTTCAATATCATACTCTAATTCCCCACATTTCTTGAACAAATGATTTGTTCATGTCTAGTGATTTTTTGGTTCAGATTATTTGTTTTCTGCTTTGCATCATTTACTGATTATTACGAGTTAGGGGCTTAGGGTTTCCTGTTTCCAATTCAGCTTGGCTATGTTTTTTTTTAACTTATACGGAGTACTACCTCCGTCTTATTTATGTTGTCCTCATATGACTTTGTGTTTCACCATTAAATTGGTGTAATATTTCTTTTGCAAGTATGGGAGATGAAAAAAGTTGATCATCTGTGAGCTTTTAACATATCTAATGGCTGGTCCTTGCTTTGTGTGTTATAAGAGCGAAAAATTGTTGATCAACTCATGCTCTGCTGCCCTTGTGTCTTATCTTTACTTACAATTGTCTTTCGCCTAGCTTGGGGTGAGGTATGTTTGACTGGGCTATAAGACAGATGTAGCATTGAAACGAGGATGTAAAAGGATTGGCTTGCACAAGTTTGGAAGATGGTTTCTATTTTGCAGTATACATTAACGAGTAGAACTATGGTCATTTTTAGGAATTGTCTATTTACAAAGTGTATCCGTATAAAACCTCCTTTACCTACGGGAGTTGCCTTCCGAAAAGATGTTACGTTCTTCACCATTCTTTTCCCTTTTCTTTATCTCTACTTGCCATAAAACACAATGTCACATTATCAATAATGTGTAACTTGCGTTACCGAATTTGCCAGTCCCATGGAATTCCCTTTTTATCCAGTGAATTTAATTTGGTATACTGAATTAGTTCTGTGATATAATGAATTTTGTTGTTCTAATCTACACTTATGCTAATCGAGTAATCGTAATAATGCTTTCTGTGTATCTAAGGGTAGCGAATTTTGTTCCCCAATGCATTTCTTCTTTGGAAGCATGTTAGAATTATTATGTGAAATAATTTTGTTTATTAGAGGTAAACGAATGTGGACTTCGGCCTGGGTCGGGCTCACATAATTTTTTTTTACCCACAGACAAGCCGGTCAACAGGCTTTGGACGGGTTAGCGGACTGGAACTTTGTAAACATTGGAAAATGCATTGTCCATACCCGTTAATTTTGTGGTCCGGAAAAACCAGGTTTAATGGACGGGATACTATAAAAGTGGTATATGAATGGGGGGATTATGTTATGACTTTTGAGTCGTTTATTTAAGAATCCATTTTCTGCGGATTCTACTTCAATTTTTGTTTGTATAATATATGGATGGGAGATTATGTTCCGACGTTTTAGTCGTTTATTTAAGAATCCATTTTCTGCAGAGCCTGTTTCAATTTGTCTGTATAGTATTGAAGGGTATACGTCAGGTATACTGAAATGGTCTGACATGTAAACTTTTGGTAGCTTAGCTCAGCATTACATGATTATTCAAAAATACTGGCGTATAAGTCGGTATGTTTCTCCTAAAATTAATCACAAATGATATCAAGGTACTACTGTTGACTACTATTATTGCCTGTGTTCATTATTTTTGGTACTGTAGATAGTAACGCACTGATAGATCAAGTTTTTGACTATTATGCCGCACATTTTCACAGGACCTCTTAATTACCTTGAAGGAGCTTGCGCTTCAACGTGCAAAAGTCATTGGCCTTGAAAATTTAGCCAATAAATTTGATCTGAAAATCCTTCGGGCTCTGAGTATGATTTTTCTCTTTTTTTTTTCCTTTTGTCAATTGCATAAGCATTTGCTCGTTTTCTGTATTCAGAAACTGGTTAATTAAACATGTTTTGACTTCTTTTCCGATGTGTAGCATGTCAAGTTACCAGTAGTGACAGTTTTTCATATGATGTAGCTCTATTTTCATCCAGGTTGTGTTGTATGTAGGTTACATTTTGTTGCAACATGTCCAAGACCAAATTAACGGCTTGCAATTGACTAGAGTAGATGGATTGAAAGAAATGTTGGGCGAGTGTAATTTAAATAAATTGGATTTGGGTGATAAGGCTAGTTTAGAAGGTGTCCAGGATAAATAAAAGCGATATTGGTGGCATTCATTGAAATATTCCACATATTATTCAAGATTTTGATGCAACTTCTTGTTGATCCTAGTAGTGAAATACTGGTGGCATTCATTGTAAAAGTCAAGCCCGAAAGACATTGGCAATGCACAGGTCAAGGGAAGTTAAAGGAAGAAAGGAAGAAACGTGAGAAAAGAACTACGGCAATGCACACCTGGTTTGTGCGTGTCATACTGTCATACATTTTTGTCCCTGGGTCGACTGTCTTCGCCTTCATTTGTATTGAAAGCGGACTTTTCCGTAAAAACGTAGCTTTTGCATTTGTGGTATAGATGAAGGTTGTATTTGAATTAAAATCAAAAAAAAATTATCATTTGGAGATACTTTTTTAAGGTTGTGACAAAGTTTTGTGGAGAACTAGTCATTGAGTTGCAATCCTTTTGAGTTCAATATTCGGAGACAAATTTTATTATCGTTTGGAGATAATTTTTTTAATCATTTGAAGATAATGTGCATGTTTGGCCTAGCTTTTAAGAGTGTTTTTTCACTAAATAAGCACAAGCTTGGCCAAACCAGTAAGTGGATTGTACATCTGATGTACTACCACAAATAATGTAATTTTTGAGCTTTACAATAAAGTTTTTGAGTATAGTATTTAAAAATTATGAATTTTAATACAAAGTTTCTGAATTCATTAATTTGAACATTAAGCTCAAAAAAAGTTACAATAAAACTCAAAATACATCACATAAGATTTAAAATGTAATTTATAAACTTTAAAAAGCTCGGAAAAAAATGCATAAAAACTCAAATTCATACTAGTCTGAGGTAGTACGTATAATCCTTTTTCTCTGGCCAAACAATCAATTTTGAAAAAGTCAAAACAACTTATTTTAAGCCCAAAAGTCAAATTGGAGAGCTAGAAGTAGAAGCACCAATTTGGTGCTATTAGCTTTTACTTTTATTTTAAAAACTTTTAATACATAAATGCTAAATTTGTATGTTATAAACATATAAATAAAATAAAGTAAATATTTCTTAATTCATATTTTTTCATCATCTACAAATCGAGACCCATCTTGATATACTTTTGAACATTATTTTCATTTTTCTTTCGCTTATGTAAAAAATGTGGTTGAGAAGTCATTTTTGGTAAAATGTTATGCCAAACACCTAAAATTTATTCAAGAAGTAACTTATTAAAAAAAAACTCATTTTGAAAAAAAAAAACAGTATTCTTAAAGCAAGGCAAACATACTCATAGTATTTTTTTGAACTTGACAATTCAAAATCGTACAAGATGCTACCTTTTATGACCTAACTAAACTCGGGAGTTTTCTAAACTTTAGGCAGAATGAGAGACCCGTTGAGTCTTACCTGAGGATTTTGAACAATTAACCTTGCAATAGGACATAAATGAGAAACCAGATTAAATAATTGATAGGTACTTAGAGGAGCTACACAACAACATTGCTAACAGGGTTCAGATGCAACCCTTGTGATCATTTGATGATGCTGTAAACATGTCCATTAAGGATGAAAAACATGAGAAACAAGAGTTCTGCGTCTAAGTCTCACACTAGACTTTCATATTCCAAATCATTAAGTGGTGTTAAGATTGGAGAAA
This sequence comes from Heliosperma pusillum, assembly GCA_022085475.1. Taxonomy (NCBI): domain Eukaryota; kingdom Viridiplantae; phylum Streptophyta; class Magnoliopsida; order Caryophyllales; family Caryophyllaceae; genus Heliosperma; species Heliosperma pusillum. Next base: position 103,783 of record JAIUZE010003094.1, on the reverse strand, counting down.
CCTCCAAAACTCACAGTCAAACCCGCACTTGGCAGGAAAAAAGGGTTATAAGAAAGAAAACCAACCCACCAAAAGAAGATATCAAGAAGTGCTTTGTCTTTCTAAAAGAGCCTTAAGTGTTATGGAAGTAGAGACATGGGAAAGGAAGGGCTAGTGGAGTATAAGCTTGAGGAAACCCCGATGAAAGAAGAGCTGACTAAGGAGGCACCAAATCAGGATATGGCAATGGCACACCCTAACACAACCCATAACCTAATCTCTTGGAGGGTCATGCACTCCCAATTCAACATGCACCCGTAAAGGAGGATCAAATATCCCTTATTCAAGAGTAGATGTACCATTCAAGTGAGAGTTTATAACTTCATCATTGATGGAGGAAGTTGTACCAATGCGACCTCTCTTACTATGGTTGACAAGCTGAACCTAAGCACTCAAAGTCGCCCTAATCCCTAAAAATTAAGATGGCTGAACTAGGGAGCTGAGGTTAAGGTTGTTAAACACTATATGGTTTCATTCTCTATTAGAAATATATACAAGGATGTGGTCATGTGTGATGTGATACCTATGGATGCTTTTCATCTGCTTCTCGGTAGGACATGGGAGTTTGACAAGAATGCAGTCCACCAGGGAAGTAGTAACATGATCTATACATTCAAGTAGGGAAACAATATGGCCATGTACAACATCACAGTTAAGTATAGGTTCCTAATACCAAGACTATATGACATGCTTGATGAATTGTGTGATGATCTTTTCAAAGATTGACCTAAGAATAGGATACCACAGGGTCAGAATGAGAGAGGGGGATGAGTGGAAGATTGCATTTAAAACTAAATATGAGTTTTATCAGTCGCTCGTGATGCCTTTTGATCTGTCAAATGCACCTAGCACCTTCATGAGACTCATGATACAATGCATGATTATTTTGTTATTTTGTAATCTACATTTTGTCTATAATTTTGTACCATTCAAGATATGGGTCAATTCTAGTTAAAACATCTTTTCAAAATCGTCTTTAGATCGAGTCGAGAGGTTACTTGACCGAGTAACCACGTTAATCGATCGAGTAACCCTCATTGTCGAGGCTGTCTCAACCGAGACAATGTTACTCGACCGAGTAACCTTTGTCAGTAACGTCTTTTGTCTAGTTTTTTGTATATAGATCGAGTTGTATCTCTTTCATTTCAAATCGAGTCATTTTGTGGAGAGACGACTGGGTTCTAATAGAATAGTTCCCCAAATGGCTCCCCTCTCCTCCAAGCCTATGACTGATTTATTATTATGCTTAGATCAAATCAACTCACATGCTAAAACAACTTCGACGAAGTAGCATTCATGCATTAAACCACAAAGAAACGAACTTCACACGCTTAGGGTTTATTCGAATACAATCATTGCATAACATTCAATCGAGTAGCTACGCATATGTATGAAATTTAGCACTTGACTTAGTAGAGACCGTTATGAAACGAGTGGGGTTGGGTGTGTGGATGAAAAGGCTTCCTTCCAACACGTACCTCCACCCCTTACTCAAAATATATGGTTTCTGGATGGCCGAATCCATGGGTATCGAGAGTCAATTCAATTTGAGTGATTTAGAGACAAATCTCTAAGCTTTAATCACTCATAGTCGATTTGCACCATGATTTCAATGAAAGGTGTAAAGTTAGCTTGAACGGTTCCAAATTCCAACAACACTTGGTGGCGACTCCTTCTAGGCCTTCATTCGATTCGAGTCGAATCCTCCGGGTCGAGCAAAGTCGTATGTCGGATCCCCGTGTCCTTATGGAACACGCGTGGGGTGGTCCACAAGACAAAAATAATAATGTTAAAAGTCGTGATTAAAATTGAACGAGATTCCCTAAAAAACTAACTGAACAAAAAAAAGCACCAAAAGATTGCAGAGTGATAAGATCTAATTATTACTCCCTCCGATCCAGACCAATGGTAACACTTACCATAAACGGACGATCCACACCAATGGTAACATACCTTATTTGGCACACAACATTACTTTGTTATCCTTATTCCCATTTGATATTTACACAAAATGTCATTATATGACCCACCTATCAACCCCACAATTAAACCCATAATTACATACCCCACCTACTTTTTACCTCTCATTTTTCCACCTTTTTTTAAATACTCCAATTTTTACCATGTTACCATTGGTGTGGATCGGAGGGAGTATCATTTAAGTGGTAGTTATACATGTTTATCTAACCATATACTTATGAAATTTATAGTATCTTAATAATAAAAAAAATATATAAAAAACCCACATCATCATTTAGATGTAGTATAGAACCAAAGAATTTTAAAAAACAGTTTTCTGTTGCGAAAGAAAAAAGAAAATAATGTTTTCATAAGGACCCCTTAATGCTAGAAAACAATGTTAATCTCCAATTCGCAGCACGATTTCATTGTCTTGTGGTTGGTAATGGCTGTCTTCTCCTGTTAATTAATGTTAATCCAAAACAATTAACTGAGTAATTAACAGACATTCGACAACAACCTTCGCAAAAGACAAAACAACAATCATTCATTCATTCATCATCAATTCATCATTATCAAACTAATCATTTTTATTTTATTTTATTTTTTTCATTACAAAACAAATAACAGATTCCCCAACTCATTTCCCAGGAATCCCAAATCTTTGTCTCATTAATTTAATACCATTATCTTCTAAAATCTAAATTAGTTAAGTATTTGGATGTTCATGAGTGGTTAGAGAATCTAATTCTCTCAAGCTTTAATACTTGTAAGAACATTCATTCAATCATTTTTATTATAAGCTTTTTTTGTGTATAATGTGGGCGGTTACATTTTAATAATTGTTTTTGCTTTTTTGGGTAGCTATTAAAATGGATTTTAAGATTGCCCATTTGATGATTATTTCAGATTAAGAAAAGCTTGGATAACAACAATGGCAGCTCGTTAATTATTGTATTAAACAAACCCGAGTTTTCATGGTTTCGTTTTGCGATCCAGGGAGGCTAGATATGACCACCCAACCAGATAATGTTGATAAAAGCCATGTTCGAGGTATGAGTGTTTCTATATTTTCCCAAGTTTTTTTTTTTTTTTTTTTTTTTTTCATTTTTTAGCGGGGGCGAGCCCCTACCAAGACATGGGTAAGGCTGTGTACATCCGAGTCCTGCATCTCACAAGTTGCTGGAGGCAGTGGGATAATGTTGTTTCTGTTACTGTCTTCCCAATATACAACAATTTTAAATTATGGAACCAGTCTCATAATTACGGCTATTTTTGTTTATGGCTATTATTGTTGGTATGATCATTCAGCAATGGGTTATTTGTTATCTACTGTGTTAGCTTTTGAATATTACGTTCTATTTTGTTCGGTTTTGAAGCTAAGGGGGGTTGTGAGAGGTCACACGGTCACAAGCGAGACTTTCTGATGTTAATTTGCATCAGTGAATCCATGCAGTGACAACTTGTACTTCCATTAGTTTAAAAAGGAAATTTAGGATCCAACGACATTAATTGCAAGAGAAATAGGGGAAATAAGGCTTAAAAATCTGTATTGTTATTGTTAATATTTATCGTTTATGATGCTCTGACCATAGAAATGTGACTGCACTCTCGTTATATATAGAAGTGTAACTATTGTTAGCAAATGTTTAAGATTTTCCAATCTAATCAATCTTTGATATAGTGGATGAGCTATGTTGTTGGGATGTAGAAGCTTGTATTATTGACTGCTAGGGTTCTTGTGGTTGTGTATGATTTATTATTTTAAGTGAATCATCATCGTATATTGGCTGCTTGAATTGATATCACTGCTTGTTCTCTTATATTACAGTAATTTAATTTACTTATTACTACTTTTTAAAAACATTTTGCCAAAATTTGGTTAATAATGTAATATGGTCTCTCAAAAACGAAGGTTAATGGTTTTCTCTCTTATAGAGTTACAGTGAGTGTGTGAGTCGGACATGCTTATGAATTATAAACTCATCTCTTTATTGGTGAGGTCTGATTGCACTTATTCTAATATTGTGATGCATACAGGATGCTCTCTCTATGAATTACTACAGGCGGAAACACTAGAATTAGAAAGACAGCAGGCGGAAAATAAATCACCAGAAACACAAGACGCTGTGAAGCTACAGACAGAAAAATCATGTAAAGGATTTAAAACAAAAAAAGAGAAGTCTGGTAAATGGATTTTTGTGTCTTCCAAAATTATTTTCTTATGTGATAACTGTTAATACATTGCAATAAATTAATTGTTAATTTAAAGTTCAGTAATTATTGTCTTAATGTTGTATTTGCTCCTTGAACACTTGTATATCTTGCATAGTTGCATGTTGCATCACAATCTGTGTGTTTTGCATTTGTGTCTTGTTAATCATCAGTTGTTAATGCATACGTACATTTTTTTGGGGTTTTCTACTTGGTACCCTTGTATGTTTTCGAATTCTACTTGTTACCCCTCGCTTTGTAAAAACATCATTGGTACCCCTTAAACTTAGTAAATTCTTAAAATGCCCAAAACAAAATCGAGTTTTCAAACTGTTTAATTTTGTAAACAAAATATGTTTACAATTGAGTAAACAATATTTATGTTAATGGTATGACAAATTATTGCAAAAAGATCTAACAAAAAGTGATGTTTTGGAAAAACAAGGGGTACCACGTAGGATTTGAAAAAACACGATGGTACCAGGTATAAAATCCCGTTTTTTCAACAAAAGAATCATGTGTATATATGTATTGTTCCTCAAACGGGAGTAGATATGTACAAAATAAGGTATGCACCCCGCATTATCAGTTTACGGCATCCACCATACCTTCCCACTTTCCCAGTATACAATATGCAGTGGTTGCAATTTATTTATACTATCTACATGCTAAACTAAATATCATACCAACATTTGCCCTCAACTTCGGTTTTATTATCAGCAAAAGTTCTTTGATTGTGTTCTTGCCATCCAATGTAAACTGTGGCAAGCAAAGCAGCCCTACAAAATTTATATGAAGTCATTCATGCTCCCACCGCAGTGAGTCCAGTGATCTTGGTCTGAGTGAAACCAGGCCATTAGAAAACAGCTTTCCAAAGCTGTGGCATGTAAGAACACTGAAAAAAGGTGTTTATGTTTTTCAATCTTCTTATGTAGATATTTTTATACACAAATTTTTGTTTTATTTTTTGGGATGTAGCCCTTGGGTGAACACAAATTAGCTGATGGCATTCGCCTGAGCAGCAATATCAGTAACAGACTAACAGAAGCTTTAACTCTGAACTTTGGACCTCCTGCGATGCTATTAGCTGTCAGTTTGGTGTTCCAGAAAACAATAACCTGTCATGCTTTGGAAAGAGACAAAGCTTTATGATTTTGGAAATTCTGATTAAGTGTAGAGGCTGCTACATTAAGTGTTGCAGAAAACACGTAGAGGCTGCTACATTAAGTGTTGCGTCAACTGTTACTTCGCAATAGAAAGAAGTGTGCCATTTCATTGAGCCATTTTGCTTTGTTCGATCATAATCTTAACCCAAAGTTTAGCGAGTCTTTGACTTTTTGGAAATGGCAACAATTGCTGGTAGATATTTCTTAGATTAAAATTTTCTAGGAACTGCAGTCTGTATGCTATACTTTCATTTATATTTTGAAGCTTCGTTTTAGTTGGCTTCGTCGTCTAACTTTGTTCGACTAATTGTGTCAGGTCCTTTGAAGAAATTAGAGCAACTTCTTACTCAAACAGGGAATAGAAATTGTGCAGACTGTGGATCTCCAAATCCTAAATGGGTGTAAGGCTTTAATTCTGGATTTCAATCTTCTCATATAAACCTTAATGTAATCAGTACAGATCACAGACACAGTCTACCAAAGAGGATGAGAAACTCTTTCAGGTGGAAACAAATTGTTAAGTGATTAATACCATGTCTCTCTCTAATTTCAGGTCACTGGGCGCCGGAGTATACATCTGTATCAAATGCTCTGGTGTTCACAGAAGCCTTGGCGTGCATATTACGAAGGTAAGGTACTCTTTCTTAGTGTACAACAGGCTTAGCTGTCACATGAGTAGTGTCTTTGGGCTTCATCTTACATTATCAAATTCCATTCTTTTTTGATGATAACATTTCCCTTTTATGATAGTACTTATCTTTTATTCACACTTTTTTGGTTATCGTTCATTTTCCCTTTTTTCCCCTTTTTTTTACATTTTAAAAAATGTTGACGTGTCAATTAAGATCCTTGTTAGCCATTGCTAGATCATTTTGGGACTATGGCTTTGTTTGGATCAATTGATCTGTTAGGAAAGAAAAGGGAACCATGCAATTTCTCTTGTTTGGATCTCAAAATGGGTAGTAGGGAACCGGAGGGATCAATGTTTTTCTCCTAGACAAATTAATGTCCCTCCAACATATAAAAGAGTTGGAGTGGAAACTTCCTTAGTTCTTGTCGTAGAGGGGATTGCTGAACTCGTGTCTGACTAAAACAGTGACCGATAGTTCATCATGAATAGCAAGTCGCTAGGTAGAGAAACTCATATTTTTCTGTCTCAGGTTTTATCAGTGAAGTTGGACGACTGGACAGATGACCAAGTAACTATCTTGTCAGAAATGGGAGGAAATATAGTAGCCAACAAAAAGTATGAAGCCTGTATTCCGGGAAACATAATGAAACCAAGATCAGATTCGTCTATAGAGGAGCGTGCTGATTTTATCAGGTAATGAGCTCTTAGATGTCTTGCAGATTTATGCAGCATATGTTGTGTTGTTTATCATTCCCAATATTCTGGATTACCTTTTTTTTTTGCTTGTATTTTAATTTTCCCTGCACCATTATTATCATTTACATATTTATTAATTTCTCCTTCTTGTAAATTTCTTATTTCAGTACACCCCAACACTGATTTGCAACAGATTATATGTACCTTATATCTTACATAGAGCATTCAAGAGCTATATCTTAGAAACTCTAATCCATATAGCTTTTGGCTTCTCAGGAGATTACCTCACAACTTTTCATTTTGTTAACCCTGGTAGACATCCGTCCAAAATAGAGTTTTCTAGATGACAGTGTGATAATCAAAAGATCCCATGCATTAACACTGTAGATGTTGAAAGGTGGCATGTTAATCCATATAGCTTTTGGTTTCTCAGGAGGAAGTATGAGCTGCAACAGTTCATAAACTCAGATGAAAATACAAGCTGCCTGTATCCTCGCTCTACTACTTCATCTTATTCAAGTCCATCAAGCAAAAATTTAGTTTTAGCAATAGACAGAAAACATATGGATAAACAAGTAAGCAGCGCCAGCATCCGCATTTCTGGATTCGGACATGCATTTCGCAATAGCCGTAACAGCTGGAAGAGGAAAGAAGACCATAAATGCTCTAAGAAGGGGGACTCATCGGTAATTCTCTGTAATTCTAGGAGCAATATTGTACAGTTGTTGAATCACCCTCATGTTCTGGTGTACATAATGTCGTACCTTTACTGTCATAATCAATTAATTCGAATGCTTTTCAAAGTAAATCCTAGTGAAGATATTATGATTATCCACTGTATTTGCAAAGATATAAATGCATGTTAGATCTCTTTAAGTCATTCAGAGAGTGTATTACAAGATCTTTTTATCCCTTAGATCACTTTTTCCATTTAAACCAAACTTTTCGAAACTCTGAGGAGTTTTCATATGCTAGAGTGCCCTTTTAAACCAAATTGAGATTAGTCCCACATTACCTACCCAAAATCAGAATATATGTCCAATTATATCCTTGCCTTAAATGATCCATCTAGCCTAACAACTGCATCTAATTGTTCTCTTAACAGCCAGGTATGATTGAATTTGTTGGCCTGATTAAAGTAAATGTGGTTAAAGGCACCAATCTAGCTGTTCGGGACGTAGTAACTAGTGATCCGTATGTCATCCTCTCTCTTGGACAACAAGTAAGGATTTGGCTCTCAAATTTTCAGCAATAGTCATGGTTTTGCTTTTTCTCCTTCACAAAGACAGTGTTTTAGTCCCAAAGTGTTTTGGGGTAAGCCCATAAACTGTCATTGTGAAATTTTACGCTTTAAAGATGATTTACCTTAATGTTTATTGCAGTCGGTAAAGACCCGTGTCATAAAGAATAATCTGAACCCAGTGTGGAATGAGAAGCTGATGCTCTCGATTCCCGATTGTATCCCGCCCTTAAAGTTGGTGAGTTGTTACCTATAATCAATTTGATTTAATGTTCCATTATTTCTGGTGTTGGTTTCAGTTGGTCACTTGATCTTTTGTTGCAGTCTTCTGAGATGCTGATGTTAAAAGGATTAATGTTTTGTGAACTATGTTTCTCTGTGACTGTGTCACATTTATTATGTTAACTAATACGGAGTACATGATTATTAACTGCCTTTTTAGTTTTACTCCATTATTCTAGACCATCGATGAGTGTGCATCTGATCAATTTAATTGCCAGTTGCATAATACCCTCATTTTCAAGGCGCTGTTAGGATTGTATACAAGTTCTCATATGTATCGGTCTCAGGATAAGAATATCATGAGACCGCTTTACTTAGAAATTCTGGTGACCCCATATATATTAATAGCAACTCTTTTAATCTAAAATTTGTTACTGACCCCTTATAGTTAGTGGCCTTTTTTCATATTGTCAGTAAGTGATCACTTTAGGTGGTGATCCGATTTGTATCACTAGTTATTACTCGGTATTTGACAACTGTAACTGACCCTTTAATTTTAATTGTGATTTTGTTTTGCAATAAGTTTTTGGAAGACCGTCTCATTACTACTCTCATAGGAGAAGACCGTCTCATAGGAGATTTGATGTAGAATGTAAACTTTTAAAATGATTTGCAGATTCATTTCTGAAACTTGATCTGCCTTTTTAGCCCTTCTATGTTCATTTAAATATTCTTTATTTTAGGCCTTTTATATTATATCCAAAAAACTTGAATCGGGTTAGCTTGCAGCTTGTTTATGACAAGGATACCTTCACGACTGACGATTTTATGGGGCAAGCCGAGATAGATATCCAACCTCTGGTGTCTGCTGCTAAAGCATATGAGCGATCGACACTCCAAGAGGAAACTCAACTGGGAAAGTGGGTAGCGAGCAAAGAAAACACGCTAGTTAAAGACAGCATAATCTCCCTGGTCGGTGGAGCCGTGAAGCAGCAGATGTCGATTAGGCTTCAGAATGTGGAAAGAGGTGTCCTTGACTTGGAGCTCGAGTGTGTGCCCCTCACTCAATAGTATTCAACACTGAATCTTACCTAACATGTATGTATACTGTAAATTGAACTTCCTAGAGTATAGATGCAAAGAAAAAAGAAACTGGTAAGGATCACTTTAGAACCTACAATTGTATTTGCACTTGAGCTAAGAGCTTATTAGAAAAGATATGTATATACACCCTCAAATAACTTCCCTCCTCATTGTTGATTAGAACTATGGTATACTTGAAGATCTTAACTCTTAACTCTCAAATCCCGATTTCGTACTAGGAATTTCGGTTTCATCAGTATCGGATCTTTTATCATAGACTGTGAATAGGATTAAGCTCAATTTTATTTCCATGGGTTTGACGAACAACACTGAAAAATAAATCCAGCGTGATTAAAACCAGAATATGAAAATTGGATTTGAAATTGAATTAAAATATTAGTTTCACATTCTCATATCACAAATTCTCATTTGTGACAGGGCTACCCATCACAGGTGAGACTTACAGTTCTCATATAACCCTAAAACTCTATATACTACTCCGTATTTATATTAGATAATAGAGAAGTAGAGGAAAGGAATAGGAAAAGCATGAGTTGGTAAGCAGATTCATTGTTGAAAGTTTAGTAATCTTGATTTTTGATTACAGAATGGGACAGCACAACCTGGCGAGGCTGGCATCCAAAACCAGTGTTGGCCAAATGCATATGAATCTGTCGTCAGGAAACTAAATCATTGTGCCACCTTTGCTGGTCGGGAATATATTCTCTATTCATCACACCCCCAACTTGTTCTTTTCTTCTTTAAATCACCACAATTACACAAAACTAACATTGCTCATTAGTCATTACCCACTCTACAATTATTGTCAATCATATAATTATTTTCCCAAATTCTCATCTGTTACGGTTATATTCGTCACAAACTTATAATGGGTTAAATATTACTCACACGGGTATGAAAAAATAAGTCATTTGTGATTCCCTAAACTTGTCTTTTCTAAGTGGAAATACTTGACCCCTTGGAAACTTGTGACAGATATATCCGTTACAAAAGAGATTTAATGAATTATTTCAGGCATATTCTACATAGTAACCCTGTGTTTTTTGGTTTTATAAGTGATATCCCTTCTTTTCTTCAAAAAAACTTTGATTGCGTATAAATCATGTTCATGAATTCGGAACGCGACGACTTTTTTTTTTCCAAAATGATCGTCTTCTCGAGTTTTCGATTTGAATAAAAGTTGTCACTTTATGAACGTTTTTGCAAGAGTTATGGCCGGTCAAACATTTTTAACCAAATAAACTTTGACCGTCAATATCTCATGGTTACGAGTTTATAAAGTAACGATTTTTTTTTTCAAATTGAAGATTTCGAGAAGACGATCATTTTGAAAAAAAAATTCGTCACGTTCCGAATTCATGATCATGAATTATACGCGGTCAAAATTTTAATGCAAAAAGAGGCTACCATATAGAATATGCAAAAACAATGGGGTACCATATAGAAAAGGAAGGTATTATGTAAAATATCCCATTATTTTATTAAAATGCACCAAAGTAAATGTTGTCAATTTATTCTAGTAAGTGTGTTTGAGACATAGTTTTTCAAAGTGTTTTTGAACTTAAATTTACTTTTTGGCCAAACACATCATAATTTAATGCTAAAAAAAATCTCAAAAGCTAAACAACTCTTTTTTCCCATAAAAATAGAAGCACAAATTTAGTGCTTCTAGTTTTTCAAAACTACTTCTAAAAAAAGGAATGTTTGGCCTAGCTCTATAGAAACAAATTCTATTATCAAAATGAGTATTTTGGTAAGCTAGTTCTTGGAAAAATAGTAGTGTTTGGTTAACATTTTACACAACTATTTCTCAAAATGAGTTTTTTCTACTTAAGAAAATGCAAAATAAAAATATTATGATTTGTAAAGAATGAAAAAATGTAAATGAAAATGTATTTATACATTAATTTTTCTCTAAAATGCACACTAAATAAGGAAACAAAATAAATAGTTATCTCATTATGATATCATCTTTTCATTAAGATATAATTTTTTCATGAAATTTTAAGTTTTCGTTAAACTAAAACTATAGTTCTTTTTATTAAAATAATATAAACGACAATTTTCTCATTAAACTATAAAATATAATCCGTACAAAATAAAAATTATAGTAAACCGTTATTACTAGCTTCATAACAAAAAAAATAGTAAAAACTAATTTGTGAAATTTATAAAATAATACAATTTGATTCATGCTAAAAAAACTGTTTATATTAAAATATCAAAATGATATCATTATTTGTTTGATTAGTTTTATCTTTTCAAATATTTTTCTCAAAACAAAATGTAATTAAGGACGAGAAATCTATGAAAATAATACACTGAAAAAACACTTCCCTTATTGATGTAATCTCATATTTACTTTCATAATTATGATGTAATCCACTATTTAAGATCTACCTCTAGGTTTTTTTGGGATAAAATTTTGCTCCGAAAGATAAATCGTAACTAAAACATATATTATTATTAAAAAATGAATTATAAAAGAATTATCTTTTTTGAGTAAAAAATGCCATTACTTAAATATATTTATTATTTTGTTGTTCTATTTATTTTTCTCAAATCAAAAATCGTAGATGATAAATGTTAAATAACAAATTTACAATTTACAATTAAAAATTAAAAATAATATCAAAGATAAACATTTGTAAATATCGTGCATTGTACGTGATCTGTACTAGTTTATATATTAAACATTATAAAAGAAGAAGTACCAAATTAGAAGTACCAAATTAGTGCTTCTACTTTTGAGCATCAAAAATAACTTTTAAGTTTATTTAAAGTAGTTTATAGGTTGCAAAAAATGGGTGTTTGGTCATGTTTAAGCTTTTAGTGACTAAAAACACTTCAAAAAAATTATGTCAAACACATACTAAACCTAAGAAAGAGAAAGTTATTTTCAAGAATTTAGGTCAATTGCTCTTAACTCTTCTATGGAACAGTCTTATAGCATAGAATCAAGCCCATATTTATTTTATTTTTCATTTAGATTGAAAACTAACTATTTTTGAATGATTATCCACATATTTAAATAAGCCACTTATCATTAAAATATTAGATTATTAAATCAAATATTACTTTACATATGTATTAAAGCATTTTTTTAGTAACGAGGTAACCCGCATCCGCTATCTTCGGTGTGCTCTAGGTAAACCTTTGGGTATACGTGATAGCCTGCAAACCACGCATATCAGGTAAGATACCAAGGGTGCAAGGCTCAAAGTCTAGCATAGACTCAAACTATATAACACCATAAGAGCACTCTTGTGAACGCTTAAACCTAAAATCCGTGGGCTTATTATTGTGGAGTTGTTAGTCTTACACATTTCAATTAACACATCCTCATTCACTAAATTAATTATGTAAAGTGATTAATTAAAGAGCGGTTTGTTGATTAGTTAAATATTTCTCGAAAATAAAGTGAACACGTAAAAAATTAGTTGAGGAGTTAAAATTATTAAAACCCAAAGTATTAAGTCTTAGTAAACTAAATATTTTATATATCTAGACTAATTCTTGCGTTAGGTTAAAATATTTCTTCTTGAAAATAAAGTGAATACCTAACGAATCAGTTGAGAACTTGAAACGGCCGAAAGTTTCGGTATTTACACCATCAAGTTTAATCGGTGAATGTCCATACTGCCGACCTACGTTGTCAAAGTAAATGGGGAATTGCTACCCATCTTTTCTTTTCTACTTTTTCTCACAATCGGTTTCGATTGTGAAAAGGTAAAGGGAAAAGGTAAGAGAGTTACGTAATATACGCTATCAAACATATTGCAAGTAAAGATCGACCAGCTCGGCTATGCTCTCACAAAACCGTTGCATAAAGGACATTGTCATGAATTACGTGTCAAGTTCAGACTACGGCCTCGCACGTCGGACTTGCGGAGGCATATAAGGAATATGAAAGCACCACTTATTCTCAAGCAATCAAATCCTCAATTAGCTCCTACAATCATGCTAAGTATATGTATAATTGATAACTAATTATGTGCAGTATAATAATTCTTTTAATAAGTCTTGCTTGTGACGGGTTGACCCGTTGCAAGCTTCCGACGGGTCAAATCTCTCTCACAAACAGCAAGTGGCAAGGAAGTGGGAGATCCATTTACCCCCACTTGCCCCTCCACTTGTACTTTGTGTGGGGTATCCCGTCACAAATGAGAATTTGTGTAATTCTTTAGCCCAGAAAAATACTCCGTATCACAAATTGCTCGGTAAATGGATTTACGTATGCGGTATGCACATAACATTTTTTTTGTACGTGACATTTATGACCATAAAAGTTGAACAAAAGGCAAAACCTAAACAAGGTCAAGATAGGCCAACAATTTGATAGCTACTTCCACGAATTTTCAACTGAAAATATGTCTTTCTCCAAATTTCTGATTAATGTTACAAATGCTTGACTTGCAAGATAATAAATCTCATAAAAAGAAAAAAAAAAGGGTAAACTGTGATCTTATTACAAGAACAATTCATTCAGTTTAGTCTGATATGTACAGCCACATGATAATCTAGAGGATCACTAACAAAATTCCTCCCTAACAATCTAATTAATCTTGTAAAAAATTGTATATGCACTTATACACTGCGAATGGTCAATATCGTCTTAAATCGATCATAGTTGCCCATGAATCCGAACTAGACACAACTGACTCGGATAATGAGCATCACCTCTTGTAACATTACCCGCTGACATGGTTTGATACTCAGATCCCACCTAGTCGCCCATAAACCCCCCAAGTATTTGACCAAGTCGCAATTGACACCGGTCATGAGCGATTACTTAAATCTAAGACTGTATACATCTAACCCCTCGTACCTCGTCACTCGTCCGCTTGGCAGTTCCCAATCCACGACAGAACACGACATCCGAAAACTAAAAGTTTGAATCTTTTAAGTGCAACTTTGGTAAAGAGAGGTATTAGAAGAGTTACTAGAGTACCAAGTCAACAACATCCTATGTTGAAACTTGCAGAAATCTCTAGCTTTACTCCTCAATAAATGAGGTTTAAGCTTATCAACATCAGATAATTGCACAGGTTTCAAGAAGAAATCTTCAGCACCATCTTCCAAACATCTACTAATTCTAGAAGGAATATTCTCAGATGACATAATCACAACTGGAATATCTTTAAACCTTTCTGATTCCTTAACTTTTTTCAATAACTCATAACCTGTCATTCCTGGCATTGAATAATCTGTTATTATCATATTCACTTTCTTTCCTACCATTTCTTTTCCTGATTCATTTCCTGATAATCCCAGATATTCTAGTGCTTTGTTTGGTGAATCAACTGCTGTAACTGCACAAAAATACCCAGAGAATGATCAGATTATATTAAATTAAACAAAAGATGAAAACTTTAGAACAAAACATAAGTAAATGGTGAAAATACCTTGAAAAGATGAAGTTTTGAGGAGTCTTTCAATGAGTTTTCTATCAATAATACTGTCATCAACAGCTAAAACATGGAATTGGGTATCCATTAAAAGTTGAAATAATCCAAACAATGAAGAAACAAAAGAGAAAAGAGAATGAAAAGTTGAAGAATAAAAGAGAGAATGGATGAGAAGGAAGTATAAAAAAGGGTTGGTTTTAAATAAGGTGGGAGAATAAAAATGCATAGGATTTTGGGTGGAAATTAAGGGGAAGATATCAAGAGATTTGGACAGTTGAGTGAAAGGATACGTTTGAGGATCTTGAAGATCTCTTTTGTCTACTTTTTTTAATATTTTGTGGGGTACAAATCTTTTATTTTATTTTATTTTTATATCATCATCTTTGATTCATAGTGCAAGTCTTCTTATTTTATATTCTTCTAATATATTTTTGGTAATTTAAATGAATCAACGGACTACTCAATGTGATTTGGGTGGGATTTGTTTGACTCTTCGTTCCTTAATTAGGCCATTAAAACCTTCCACACCTTGTTTAGCTCCTTTCTTTGCCCTTTGACCATTATTTAACTAATTCTGTCTTTCTGTGTACGAGGAAATTAGGAAATTGGTACTACCTTGTTTAGCTTGTTTTATCTAATTTGTGCACATAGGAAACCACATTATTTATACATTTTCTTTTAATAAAACTATGAGGTGTATGTTATAAAACATTAGGCTGTATGGGATATCCATTGGCTTTTTATCCATTATAGTTATTATATATATTTAATCATGATTCTCTTTCACCCTTCATTTATATCCATAAATAATGAATAATAAGGATTTCTCTCGTCTCTCTTAACCTATTTTTTTTATTCTATCTCTACATTCTCGATACGGAACCTTCAATTTCTTAATCTATAAGAGTGTACGATATTTCATTACCTATTGTATTTTATGTAAACATAAATCATAGGATCTTGATTATAACAATAATTAGTGAGAGATACTTACGTGGTGCAGCCATCAGATCTGATAATAAAATTACTTGAGAAAGATAAAGAATAAACCCTTATTGCTTTGGCTTCTCCTGCCTTCCTTATTCTCTAATTCACTTTCTTTATGTGTGTTTCTAATATGAATGAATTAGGTTAAAGCTCAAACAGGTGTGCTTATATAGAGAGGTGGCAGGAGGGGCTTAATAGAATAAGTGGGCCTGATGTTAATGGCCTGTAAACATTAACCGTAATCCACTTAAACTAGGACTCCTATTAAAAACCCGAAACAATATATTTAACCATTATTTAATTAAGGCGACTAATATCAGTAATTAGGTCCACATAATAGAGAATTAAATAATAATTCTTACATTCTCCCACTTGGACCATATTACTGATTAAAACATAATGTCACGTTTAATTATAACATAAGGCGCATAGACGGTTAAATGAACACATAATGGGTTTATCTTAATTACCCTGATTATCCCTGAACAACTGGTTGAGTCATGGCGGAGACACTACTATAAAAGAGAAGTGGTCCTTCCATGTACTACGAACCAATCACTTAGAATAATCAGTCTGTACAAGGAGCAAACATAATCCCCAAATAATGTCCTTGAGGAAAAGGACTAATTCTGTTAATCGTGCAACAATAATGTATACAATAACAATAATACGATACAGAAAAGTGTTCGGAAATCATCATCATAATAAAACATAAATCGATTAATCAAAACATAAGTGTCATTATTACAAAGCACTAGCATGATCCAAACATAAACGAAAAGCCTTAATGATTATCCTCCAGACCCATATCAATAGCATGCTTCAAAAATGTCTTTGGAGGTAATCCCTTAGTTAAAGGATCTGCTATATTAGCACTAGTCATAATGTGCTCAATTGACACAGTGTTTTTCCAAACTTCCTCCTTAACTGACAAGTATTTCATTTCCATGTGCTTTATTCCTTTAGAATACTTGTCATTCTTCGAAAAGAAGACAGCTGCGGTATTATCACAATAAATCCTCAACGGCCTTGCAACAGAATTCATAATGCTAAGCCCTGAGAGAAAATTCCGCAACCATAAAGCTTGAATAGTAGCCTCAAAGCACGCTACAAACTCAGCTTCCATAGTGGACGAGGCAATAATTGTTTGTTTAGCACTTTTCCAGGAGATTGCTCCCCCAGCTAAAACAAACACATAACCAAAAGTGCTTTTCCTTGAGTCCACGCATCCTCCAAAATCTGAGTCAGCATATCCAAGAACCTCAAGCTGATCAGTATGTCTATAAGTGAGCATTTTGTCCCTTGTTCCCT
This sequence comes from Heliosperma pusillum, assembly GCA_022085475.1. Classification (NCBI taxonomy): domain Eukaryota; kingdom Viridiplantae; phylum Streptophyta; class Magnoliopsida; order Caryophyllales; family Caryophyllaceae; genus Heliosperma; species Heliosperma pusillum. The sequence continues at coordinate 86,806 of JAIUZE010003094.1, read as the reverse complement.
TCAAGTACCTTAAAACCTTCTTAGCCGCACTCCAATGACCCATTCCAGGATTGGACTGATATCGACCCAACATACCTACTGCAAAACTTATGTCAGGTCTTGTACAGACCTGCGCATACATTAAGCTTCCAACCAGAGATGCATAAGGAAAGTTTTTCATGGTATTTCGTTCTAGCTCAGTCTTAGGACACATACTTAAGCTGAACTTATCCCCTTTCTGAATAGGAACATCATTGGGATTACATTTTACCATGTTAAATCTTTCTAAAACTTTACTGATATAGGCTTTCTGAGACAACCCTAATGTCCTTTGTGATCTGTCTCGAGATATTTCCACCCCGATCACATAGGACGCCTCTCCCATATCTTTCATCTCAAAGTTGCTTGATAGGAAATCTTTAGTTTGACGTAATAGTCCCAAATCACTGCTTGCTATAAGTATGTCATCGACATATATGACCAAAAATGCAAACTTACTCCCACTGATCTTCAGGTATATACACTGATCAACAGTGTTTTCTTGAAACCCAAAGGAGGTAATGGTATTATGGAACTTAATATACCATTGTCGAGAAGCTTGCTTAAGTCCATAAATGGACTTCTTTAATATACAGACTTTGTCCTCTTTGCCATCAATAATGAAGCCTTTAGGCTGAGCCATGTAGACTTCTTCTTCCAAACTCCCATTCAAGAATGCCGTTTTCACATCCATTTGATGTAGCTCTAAATCAAAATGAGCTACAAAAGCTAAAATGATCCGTAATGAATCCTTCTTAGAAACTGGAGAGAAGGTTTCATTATAATCAATGCCTTCTTTCTGATTAAAGCCTTTAGCTACTAGTCTGGCTTTATGTCGTTCAATATTACCCGAGGAGTCGCGCTTGGTCTTAAAGACCCACTTGCAGCCGACAGCCTTATGACCTACTGGTAAATTGACCAACTCTCAGACCTCATTCTTAGCCATAGACTTCATCTCTTCTTTCATGGCATTAATCCATTTATCGGAATCATTACAATTCATAGCTTGTGAAAACGTAACCGGATCATTATCAATACTAATGTCAAATTCACATTGTTGTAGATATACAAAGTCATCTGAAGTAGTTGGCTTTCTAGGTCTTGTGGACCTTCTTAATACTATTTCATTGGCTGTATCAACAACTTCAGTGGCAATGTTATCATTCGGGAGTGGAGGGTCATTAACGTTAGGTTCCACAATATTGACTGGGTCAACATTATCATTATGTGGAACTTCATCAATTGAAATTGGGGGCAAGGAAGCTGGAATTGCCACCCTAACTTCATTGACTATGACATCCCTTACCTGATCACTCCCACTAACTTCGCCATTCTCAAGGAATTTGGCATTTCCGGTTTCCACAATTCTTGTTTTGTGTGTAGGACAGTAAAACCTATACCCTTTAGACTTTTCTGGATAGCCGATAAAGAACCCACTAATGGTTCTTTGATCGAGTTTCCTTTCATGTGGATTATAAATGCGTGCCTCTGCTGGGCATCCCCATACATGCAAATGTTGAAGACTCGGTTTCCACCCTTTCCACAGTTCAAATGGTGTCTTTGAAACTGCCTTACTGGGAACCCGGTTTCCAACATACACAGCAGTCATAAGGGCATGCATCCACAACTTCATGGGTATGGGTAAGTTGGTATTACTCATCATTGTCCTTACAGCCTCTAATAGGGTTCGATTACGCCTCTCAGCTACACCATTCATCCATGGAGAACCAGGAGTTGTGTACTGAGGGACAATACCCAAACTTTCAAGGAGTTTTGCAAAGGGACCAGGATGTTGTCCTGATTCATCATATTTGCCATAATATTCACCACCTCTATCTGACCTTATGATTTTCACTTTCTTTCCCAATTGCCTTTCCACCTCCTTAATGTAAACCTCTAAAGCGTTTACTGATTGAGATTTTTCATGCAAAAGGTAAAGGTAACAATAACGTGAATAATCATCGATAAAGGTGATGAAATATTTCTCTCCGCTCATGGAGGGAACATCAAATGGACCACAAATGTCAGTATGTATAATTTCTAATAACGCAGTGCTTCTTGTGGACCCTTTCTTGGTGTGTTTGGTTTACTTACATTTAATGCATTCCACACACGTCCCAAAATCCGTAAAATCAAGAGAAGGTAACATATTGTTTTTAACCAATATGTTCATTCTTTCTCTTGAAATATGGGCCAAACGTTTATGCCACAAGAAGGAGGAACTTTCATTAGATCTTCCACGTTTCGAACCAACATTATTATGCAGAGAAACATTATGAGAAACACAAAGAGATTCTGAAAACAATTTATCTAAATAAATACGATATAATCCGTTTTCTAAAATCCCAGAACCAACAAAAATATTGTCTCGATACATACTGAAACAACCTTGTCCAAAACATAATTTAAAACCACTATTATCTAACTTAGAAACTGAAATTAAATTGCGTCCGAAGGAGGGAACATAAAGTGTATCCTCCAAAATCAACTTAAATCCAGTACTTAATTTCAAGCTAAATCTTCCAATGACTTCTACTGAGGCTTTTTCTTTATTCCCCATGTATAAGGATGCCTCATTTGGATTTATGGTTCTTGTCATAAGGAATCCCTGCAAGGAATTCGAAATGTGTACATTAGAGCATGTATCTAGCCACCAAGTGTTAGAAGGAACTTCAATATAATTTGATTCGAAACATACTAAAGCCTAAGGCTTACCCTTCTTTTCGAACCAATTCTTGCGCTTTATGCAGTCTTGCTGAAAGTGCCCAGGTTTTCTACAGAAAAAGCAATTTTCCTGCTTCTTAATTTCCTTCTTTACGTCAGATGCAGACGGTTTGTCAGAAGGGCTTGGCTTAATGCCCTTCTTGTTTCCAAACTTACCCTTAGATTTCCCGCTTACATGATGCACATGATGTGCCTGGGGTAAACCACCATTCTTACTTGAGGCATCAGCCTCATCTTTCTGTTTGATTCTTGCTGCTTCCTGAACCAGTTTATTGGTCAATTCATTAACACTCCAAATTTCTTTAACGGTGTTGTAATGAAGGTGAAAAGCATCAAACTTATCTGGCAGTGAGTTGATTATAAACTGGGCAAGGAACGGATCCTCAACTTTCATGCCCAGTTTTCCCAACTTAGCTGCCAGATTCGTCATATGCAGCACATGTTGCTGCATGGTGGTAACATTCTCATTATACTTAGCAGTGGTAAGTTCAGACATAAGTCTTCCAGCTACCGCTTTATCGATAGTCTGAAAGCGTTCCTTAATGATTTCCATATACTTACTGGCTGTAGTACAGCCTGTCTCCGAAATGGAGGACTTAATGTTTTGTGCAGTGGTAAGTCGTAAAAACTTTAAGCAAAGACTGTCACATTTCTTCCACCAGTTATACTCATCAAGTACTTCTTTACTCGCATCTGAAGCTGGTTCAGCAGGAGCTGTTCCAGTAAGCACCTGATCAAGTTCAAGAACACCTAAATAAAACTCGAGATGCTCCTTCCATTCTGAGTAATTAGTACCATCAAGTTGTGGTACTGCTTGGACACAGTTATTGAGATAGCTTTGCAACGGTAATGCATTATGAACAATGCTCAGAACATTAGGCTTTGAGTTTATCACACAATTGCAATTATGACTAAGACTTGAAACTTAAATGAGTAACTCATAAACATTCATTAAGCAATGTGCAGTATCTGTGGACAACCTACGCATGCTTAATTAAATAATCAAGAATACTCTCTTTAATGGGTGTTTTACTTTAATGTTAGGTTACCTGTGGGTAAAACCTTAATACGAGTTATTTCACCCCATTAGATGCTTAGTCGGATATTCACTGCATAATTTGAGTCCACTGTGGTGAACATTAACATAATGTGAATGCCCAATTTAAATACATTATGAGATCTTATCGTGTACGAGATGAATTCACTGTGGTGAATTTCAACACGTCATAATGCGGAGGTCTCCTTTAATCGATACATAAGATATAATTAATGTATAATTGATATATAATAAGAATGTACGCTAAATAAATTAATTCTCTAAGCATAACGACATAATATTATACGAGCATACAGTAAAAACAAACAATAAGTATCGAACCAGCACGGGAAGACCTCGACCGAGTAAAACAACAGCTCGATCGAGTAAAAATAAACAAAACACCTCGATCGAGAAAAACTTTAGCTCGATCGAGAACAATGCAAAACGGAACCACTCGATCGAGTACACCATCAGCTCGATCGAGCAACAGAAAAACAGAGAAACCTCGATCGAGTAAACATTAAGCTCGATCGAGCAACAGCACCACAGAAAGGCCTCGATCGAGTAAGCAGTAAGCTCGATCGAGCAACAACAAGAATAAACCTCCTCGATCGAGTGAAGCTTTAGCTCGATCGAGTAGGTTAGAGATCAGACGACAATCATACGCATAATAATCATAATAAATCATTCAAATCGAATTAGGCAGAACAGAAAGTCATCATAAATCATACAGTAATCATCATAGATCAGTTAAAAACGAAGTAATTCGATTAGGGCAGCGGAAACGATTATGGTATAAGGATACAATATCTATCATAAGGATATACAATCAATTATGAATGAATGTTACAACATCATGATTAAAGCATTAAATTCATTCATAAAAACATAATTAGAACATTAATCAGAATTACAACTATAATCACAATCCTGCTCTGATACCACATGTAAACATAAATCATAGGATCTTGATTATAACAATAATTACTGAGAGATACTTACGTGGTGCAGCCATCAGATCTGATAATAAAATTACTTGAGAAAGATAAAGAATAAACCCTTATTGCTTTGGCTTCTCCTGCCTTCCTTATTCTCTAATTCACTTTCTTTATGTGTGTTTCTAATATGAATGAATTAGGTTAAAGCTCAAACAGGTGTGCTTATATAGAGAGGTGGCAGGAGGGGCTTAATAGAATAAGTGGGCCTGTATGTTAATGGCCTGTAAACATTAACCGTAATCCACTTAAACTAGGATTCCTATTAAAAACCCGAAACAATATATTTAACCATTATTTAATTAAGGCGACTAATATAAGTAATTAGGTCCACATAATAGAGAATTAAATAACAATTCTTACATTTTAAACATATAAACACAAGTAATCGTTAAGCTAGGAGCTAACATTAATAATGTATCTCCCGAGTTTTATGTCATGTAGGGGTAAGATACATGATAAGAATGAATTTCATTGTTTGTTATGGTTAATTTTTCTTACATAAATAAGAAGTGTTATTTCAAATAAGGTAAATGGGAAGTCGAAATACATATGTTATGGAATGGTAAAAAAAATGTTAGCCACTAAGAGATATGACATTTCAAAAGGATTTAGTGAATATATTTCTTTTTCAATTGATCTCATTGAATACTGGGCATATCCGTTTTCAATGAAAACATGTCGGATTCAAGGCAAGTGGGGAACTAAATGGATCCCTACTTGCCCTCCCACTTGCCTTCTATGTCGGATTCGAGGCAAGTGGGGAACTAAATGGATCCCTACTTGCCCTCCCACTTGCCTTCTTGTGAGAGAGAAATCGACCCGTCTTCATTTAAAACAGATATGCCCTGTCTTCAATGAGAATTTGTGATTTTAGTGTTGTTGTCAATTTTTTATGAGAAGACTAGTGTGTATATCGAAATCTTTTGAATCACTCGTGTGAAATAATATAACAATTACTCTAATCGCTTAAAAAACTATTTTAATTGTTTGAATGGTTTAGTTACCTTCTGTAGGATATCGGTCTCCACCGCCATTAGGCTAAAATTCTACAATAAATATGCTAAAAAAAATATTAAATAAATTACTTTTGAGCGTATGAATGGAGTAATATCGCATGCTTGAATTAAGTTGAATTAAACTAACTAAACAAAAATTATTGATAAAAATATAATTGAAATATTATTCTCTTTACTTGCTTTCTTTTCAATAAATATATCATTCTTACCTTTTGAAATAACCCTTTCAACTTTTCAGTTTGTCAAAATTTATTACATATATACTTTCACTAAGGTATACTTTGATATAAATATTAGTGTAGATCCCGTGTTGATGCCCGTTTTTTAGATTGTGATTTGTAAAAAAATTAGTATTTAGTAATTAAATTTTAAATGTAATGTTAGATTCTAATTATTATTGTCTAGTATTAATTAATGAAGTATAAAAGTGAAAACATAACATGTTTTTTTTAAGAATATGTTTCTCTACAAATATTGTCAAATACGTGATAAGGATCATATATGTACAACAACATTTGTATAGAATAATCAAAGTGTAAAACTTAATATTTGAGAATAACCAAACATGTTAGGACCTCATTTGCAGATTAGTTTAGTTTGAGCGATAAAAATCCATTCTTTTAGTAAATAGAGGATAAACATGTAGGTTACAGAATCATCCTCAAAAAATGGTTTTTCCATTTATAAGAAGTCTAATCGGCATCTAAAATAAAGGGAAATTCGTTAAATTATATAAGAGCATAATGTTAACTAAGTTAAATATAAAGAATTGAAAAATGGAATTGTAACACCTTAATCTACCAAATAGGCTTACAAGACCTCCTTAGTACATCAGAATGCTACCATCTCGGTTGCCCGAGTTAGTACATATCAAATGAACCATAATGGAACAATACTTTAATAAATCAACTGATTAAATCAAAGTTACATCATTCCAAATCCAGACGGCATACCATCCTAAACAATAATCCAATTGATAAAATACAGATAAATAAGTGGGATGTCTAAGACACGATCATCGCGGAAGCTAAGACTCAACAACGGCGATCCCAATCAACTCCCCCAATGCGAGCTCACCGCATTACCTGCTGATCACCTGCTCACCATTCCCCAATGGACAACAATTTTGAAAACATTAAACAGGTCAGTAACAATAAAAGCCGATCACTGTACAAGACAATAACAACATCATTAACAAGTAACCAACGGACAACAACACCACCATAAACCAGTAACTAAGCTACCACCGCAGTGGTTACCCCTGCCAGCGTCAAACTGCATATTTGACCGTCATTCCGCCTTTTGATTCCAGACCGCAACACTGGACATCGAAAGCCCCTCTCACCGCAGTGAGAGTTCCCGTACATTAATGCGCACATCCCCTCGCATCGAGAGAGCTACGAGAGGCGAACTCGGGGTGGCCGTCTCCCGGCGGACCACCGAAATAGTAACCAAGTAACCACTCCAAACTCCATCATCATCATAATAGTAACCATCATCATCATCACAATAGTAACCATTGCATCATCATTATCACAATAGTAACCATCATCATCAGCAACAAAAACCACAACCACAACATCACATTAAGAATCTCATCACAATGATTAACATATAAAGCACCGAGTAGGAAAATTCTACCTTTTAGCAAATCCGCAAGAAGCAAAACACAATCAAAATCTTTCCTCTAGAAAATCTCCTCCTAATCAATCAATAATCAGTATTTATATCAATAATTATTCAAATCCTTATCCCCCAATACAAATTAGGGTTTAAACAAAACTACCCACAATCACTACCATAGCAAATAAGACAAGATTACTTACAACGAAATCGACACAAGAGAAGGAATCCGACAGACTGGCGATCGATGCACCGAGCATTGGAATGGTCCAAGATGATTAAGAGGGTTTGGAAGAGTTTAGGAGAGTTTAGGGTTTGATAATGACTGATTAACTGACGACAATCCTTTTATACCTCCCAATTATCTTTAATCAAAACCGCCCGATCAAACCCGCAGACTGGTGCACTCGGTCGAGTGCACTCTACACTCGGCCGAGTGCCAACCAGCCAGAAGGCTGCCTAACTGACACACCAATCTCACTCAGCCGAATACGTCTTACTCGACCAAGTACACATCCCACTCGGTCGAGTGACCCTTATTCGACCGAGTACAAGGTACTCAGAAATACGAAGTATTACAGTCTTCCCTCCTTAAGAACGAACTTCGTCCTCGAAGTTCACAACAAATACTCCTATCTCAAAATACAAGACAAGACATCAACAACATACACAACAAACTTAACTCTATGACTTCTAACCAAACTCCCAACATCCCAAACACAAGGACTCTACCAATCACATATCAACTCGTAACAAACCAACATCAAGTCTCCATCCGACACTCTAAGACCAATAATAAAGCAAAAGTCTTACTAAACTAATACGAACTATTACATTCTTCCCTCCTTAAAAATGAATTTCGTCCCCGAAGTTGACACCCTCATTACAAACAAAAGGAACCAGCAATAAAGCTAACACTAGCATCATAATATACTAAAGGTACCCTCAAAAACCGTCACAATCCGATACAACATCCTAATCCGAAATTCCAACAATACATACATCGGCCCAAACCACATAAAAACTCCTCCACAAGACATCCGAAACTAACACCGTCAAACGGTATTACCAAAACCTCAACATCCCAACAATATGATTAAACAACCCACACCAGTATCCTAACTCTTTTACCAACACTCTTCCTTGTAATACACCAAACACCCACAACATCACATATAACACATAGTACACCTATGAACATCACACACCTATCAATTCACCTCATAACATTCTAAAACATTAATACACGTACATTACCACAAGCAACTCATCGCCACCATACCCGACAATAATAGGTTCAAACTTGACGCCATTCCCTATGCTAACATGCGATGCTATAATTCTACCTCCCTTAAAAATGAACTTCATCCTTGAAGTTCGTCCACACTCAAACCATTAACATTATTACTATCCTCCATTCTCCCATACCAATAAATCTATACCTTCACGTGACTACAACTGATCATCACCATTTAACTAACACCACAACTCAACATCCATGCCTGTTATAATACCTCATTAGCATAACTAATCACAATTCACCTAACTCAACAACTAATCACCATTCTTTCTAAATATTCCACAAAATAAAGCTATCTGCTATAAGGCAATCTTCTCTTCTCAAAACACTACTACGCCCTCTAACCCAATTCATTATAAAACTCTTACCGACTTCCGTTACCGTCATGATCCCGCCTCACTGAAAATCACTTAACACTCGAACACCACACCACCAAATATACCGCAATCCCAAACATCATTCTTTCCTCACCTCACCTAGAATCCACTCGAACTTGATACACTCTAACACTATATCCCTATAACATTCTCAATACGGTAATGAACCATTTACAACCTCAAACACGCCATACTCAAATCTTGCGACTTTATCATACCCACAAAGTCAAAACATCCAAATCCACATGCAAAGATTTTCCCCAACAGCTAAGCCTCTTAACCAGAATCTAAAAGAACAAGGAACCCAACAATAACGACAAATAAATCTCCACCAATTAGACTCTACTCTTAAACCTGCGAGGCAAAGGCTAACGGAACGATAACAATGAAAATACAACATCTATACATATGCCCAAATACTGCAAGCTCTTACACTCAATACTCTGACCTACATAGAGACTCACATAACCGACCATTATCCGAATGACGCTATTACACAAGACAAGATATTATACCAACCATGCTAAAGATGTCCTAACTCGACAGCCACATGCTACTAACACCACATCTTAGATTACCGACTAACCACACGAGTAACAGACAATTATTAACCAAATTAATCTAACAAGGAAGTTAGACCCACATATATCCCACACAATTATAACTCATCATTCTCCTTGCTAACATGAAGACAAAACCAAAAGCCATTACCCTTGATACTACCTCTTCACTCAACTATATCATTCATTCAAATAATATTATAGTGTCTTCATAACTTTGTTAACTCAAACCACGACTAGTCTTCCTCCATCAACGCATCTCTCCTCGCAAAACGGCTCAGAAGATACTAAAACCAATATCTCAAGATAGCTACCAAATATAATCACAATAAGCTCCCAAATTCCCTTTTGATACTTAATAGCTCTCATTCTTTCTTTTGTCCTACATCCTCATGAAATATTTCACTAACGCCTAACAACTCTATCTGAATATCCATTCATAATTTCTCATTTAAATCTCTTGTCTCCCCATTACATCGACCAAACACTTCAGGCCGCCAAATTCTATAATAACGATATTCTATCAATACAGCACCAAATACCAATACATCTTACACAAGCCACTACCTAGAGAACTTCCAGATTCATAAACGATTCCACCAAAATTTTCACACCCTCTCTTTGATTACTATCAGATAATTTCCCACAAAAGGTCATCTTCTAATATATATATATATATATATATATATATATATATATATATATATATATAGTTAAATTCTTTTGAGTCCTTAATATCTATAGAGTTCTTAAGTCCCTAATGGTTGAGATTGTAAGAGAAGGTAGGGTCTTTGTAGGCTAAAGAAAAAAAAAGGAATATGTAAAAGGAAGAGAGAGAGTGTGGGCATGCTGACACTCTGACATTACCAAGGACAAATCACATTTTCTCTTTCATCCCATCATGTGGCACTAAATCCGCATAAAATCAATGCACCAACATAAAAGGCTCCGTAAATCTTCATCCGGACTCCGATTAAGGCGAAATAAAAGCCTAAAATTATTATTTTTTCGAGCCCGTCGCAATGGTGGTATTTTCATATATTATTGAGGTTTTGAAAATTTCAGTACTAATCGGTTTTGTTTGAAATTAAATTATATCTACTTCTAATTAATTATTTAATTTACTCATATATTTAAAGTTACTCATATAATTGAAGTTATAAGTATAATTTGACGTTTATTTGAAATTACATCATATATGGCTTGAAGTTACACTGATTGTTAATTAAAGTTACACAAATTAGACTTGAAGTTACACTGTTTGTTAATTAAAGTAACACTGATTGTTCATTTCAGTAACACTATTAATTGTCCATTATAGTAACACTATTAATTGTTCATTATATTAGACTTGAAATTACACTGATTATTCATTACAGTAACATTATTAATTGTTAAAGTTACACAACATGTTAATTGAAGTTACAGTAAATATAATTAAAAGGGACGACTATTTTATTAAACATAATGAAAATAATAATTATTTTAAATCAATTTTAAAGTTACACAGCTTGTCCATTATAGTTACACAACTTGGTCGTTACAGTTACAACCCCAAAATATTGTTGTTACACTTTTTAAAAGCGAAATTATACAAAATTTATTCAGAATTTACATTCTTGTAAAAATGCTATGATGAACAATGCGTGTAATATGTATAAATGAATTTAAATTCTAATATATGTAAACAATGAGTCACATCAACTTTACAATATTAGAATAAATGTTACAGCCCTTACATATACATAGAGTTCTTGAGTCATATCCTCTCTACACTTGTTTATTACTGCTAAACTCATTGTTCATAACAATCACACTCATTGTTCATCACAGTTACATAACTCGTTCATTACAGTAACGCTTATTATTCATCAAAGTTACAAAGATGCACATTGAAGTTATATTTGAACATAATTAAAATGGACGACTCTTTTACTGGACATAATGAAAATTAAAATTACTTTAAATCAATTTTACAATTACACAACTTGTCCGTTACAGTTACAAAACTTGTTCATTACAGTAACACAGCTAAAATATTAAAGTCGTTACACTCTTTAAAATGAAGTTATATAAACTCTATTCTCAGGTTACATTTTTAAAACTGAAGTTATAATATATATTAGTTAAAGTTACACAATATTCATTTAAAATTATACTCTTTAAAACTTAAAATTACAGTCATTAAAATGAAGTTACACAAAATCTACTTGTAGTTTACGGTCATGTTTCTCATCATCTTCATCATAATCATGTCCATCATCATTAAAAAATTGCAATTAAAAATTTTAAAACGTAGATATGATTAAAAAAAAATTAAACAAGTAATTTAAACAAAAATCAACCGAGTTTTCGAGCACAAATGAGCAGTAATGTATAATTTGAAAAATCAAAGGTATACAAAAATATCACCATTGCAACGGGATCAAAAAAATAATAAAGTTAGTCTTTTGTTTCGCCTTAATCGGAGTCCGGATGAAGATTTTATAAGCTTTTTATAAAACCGCTTATATTTTACGCGGGAATTTTAAAACACACGAAAAAAACCCAGAAATTACACATATAAAATAACAAGTAAGAAAGTTTATACTAATAATTAAATTACTTACAAAATTTATATTCAAAACTTGTAAAACTTCTAGAGAATGCACATAATGTAACGAAATTAATGAAGAAAATGGTGAAATGAGAGAGTAGAAAATGAAAGATAATGGGTTGGGGAGACAAATCAGATTTTTTGGTTTTAAAATTTGATTTGAGGAAAGAGGGAGGGAGAAATTATAGGTGAGATAATGTATATGGAAGTCAGAAGTGGGGCTATGAGTGGCTAAAGAGAAAGGGAAGAGAGAGTTAAATTGTCACATCAAATTGACACATGTTGGGTGCCCTTTTTACAACACATCTCAACCCTTAATCTCACAAATCTAATGGATAGGATGACAAATCAAGGACTTCACACATATAGGAGGACTCAATTGATCTTTACTTTATATATATATATATATATATATATATAGAAATGAGATCATGTAAGTCCACCATTTTAAGTTAAGTCCCTAAGTCCTAATCTACACCATTGGATCAAACAAACCAAGGGTCAAGATTAAAACAAATCTGAAAACCTAACTATAAAAGCTTCCCAACCCATTCAAACCCTAAGCATTTCTCACATAACCTGCCTCCACTCTCTCTCTCTTCTTTCTCTCTCCACTCCTTTCCCAAAATCTTTTATACCTAGCTTCTACCTTCCGCCACCACCGCTACCGCCGCCACACCGTCGCCACCCTACATGTCACCCGCCGCTACCACCTTCCTCCTCCCTCTGCTGTCCTCTCCCTCTCTCGGCCGCCCACTCCTCCCTCGGCCTCCTCCATCTGCGGTCCTCCTCCGTCGGCCGCCACTACCGCCTCGCCGCAACCACCTGCCTCGCCTCGCCGCTACCATCCCACCACCATTATCTTCTCCCCGACCTCCCCACCGCCCTCCACCTCTTTCGTCCTCTCCCTCATACAACCTCCACCCCTCCCGGCCTCCTCGGCCTCCTCGTCCTCCTCCTTTGCGCTCCTCTTCTTCTCCATTTTTTTGCAAATCACTTTCCTCCTTCTCGGCCGCCACCTGTCCTATCATTTTTTTTTTCAGATCTGGGGTGGGGGTTGGTGGTGTTGTTGGTTTGTTTTAGTCGTTCTTTTTATTTTTAAGATCTGGCTGTGTGTGGCGGTTTTTTTTCCTTTTTTTTCTTCAGATTTGTGCCGTACGGGTCTGGTGGTGGTTGTGTGTTTCGGTGGAGGGAGCTCGTGATGGTGGTCGGGTTTTTTTTCTTTTCAGATTTGTGTCGTGGTCTGTTGTGGTGGTGGTGGTTAGTGTCGTGGTGTGGTGGTCTCCGACGAGTTTGGGACTTACTAAAATTATATACACTTGGACTAAAGTTACACCATAAAGGATTAAAGTTACAATAAATTAGACTAAAGTTACAAAATATTTAGACTAAAAGGCTAAAGTTACAAAACATTTGACTAAAGTTACATTTTTAAAGAACAAAAGTTACATAAAATTGGACTAAAATTGTATAAAGTTTGACAAAAGTTACAAAAAATTAGACTAAAATTACAAAAAATTAGACCAAAGTTACATGACAATTGACAAAAGTTACATAAAGTTTTATTAAATTTTTTTAAAATTTGCATATTTTCAATTTAATATATTCAAAATCAAATTATATTACATAGTTTCATATTTTTATATGCAAAATGGCCATAAAAAACTAAAGTTACACTTGGAAAAGACTAAAATTACACTCGTAAATGAATAAAATTACTTAAGTATTTCATAAAATTACATAAACTAAAATTAATATATAAAATACATTATATTAACTTAAAGTTACACTATTAAAGGTTGAAGTTACACTCAAAAATGAATAAATTAGATAAAGTTACACTTTCAAAAGTTGAAGTTACACCCGTAAAATAATAAAGTTACAAAAATTTGTCAAAAAGTTACAAAAATTATGTTAAAGTTACAAAAATTCAAATCTTGTATTAATTAGTGGTGCTTGAGTGTCTTTAATGCTTTTAATCTCATCCATCCATCTATTGTATAATCTAGTGGTTTAGATGAGGACTTATGGACTCAACCAAATTTGTGGACTCATCTAACTTATCTCTCTCTCTCTCTCTCTCTCTCTCTATATATATATATATATATATATATATATATATATATATATATATATATATATATATATTTTATCAATAAAATTACTCATTATCTCATTCGAAACTACTACCACCTTCCCTTCTTATTTCTTATCGAACTATACCCTTTGAGTCTCTAATATTTACCCCAAAATATGATCCTCCAAATATTCCTCTTTCACTTGTCTATTTCCAACTCATAATTACCAACACAAATCACTTCATGAATCATAAATATCATTCCATTTACGCTATTCTATTGCTTCAATTACTCCTTTGCTCTACCAATTCGCTATTTATACTTCTTCCAACTCACACCTATTACAATAACTCATTATCCCAAAGATTTACTCTCAATATCTAGTCCCCATATAAAGCGACTACCTTCTTATTACCTTCAAGATTTCAAACTCAACAACACGTCGCCACAATATCCTAATCATACGGCATAATAATCTCTTTATCACACTATTTTCCTTAGTTTTCTACTAATAAGCTCATACAATCAACGAAACTCATCATATATTATTATCATCTATACTTAGCGTACCTCAAAACCATGCTTACCTCATATCATACTTCCCAAAGCATTTCATCGCCACAATCTTCTCTTAGTAACCCGAATGTCTAGCAAAACAATCACATCCAAGTCTCATTTACACATCAAGCGAACTAATCTATCTAGGTACCATCATCATTACATTGCTCTATATCGCTCCTTACCGCATATTTCCCTAATCAACTTATACATTCTTATTTCCCTCTATATTATACTCATATTCCAATTTGTAACCACTCATACCTTTCTTCTCAATCCTCACTTCATACATTACCATTCTCACATTATTATTTGATCATATAAACACACACGCCTCTATATATTGCTAAACACACAATATTATTACACATCTCATATCACAAAACTGATTTTCTCTTTCTCTCTCTGACAAAGCTCATCAATCTATCCGTGCTAACCATGTATAAACATACACATTTCTCACAAAGCAATACAATCATGGGGAACATTATTCACTTATAGAATCCGTCAAACTGACTCCCCAAGACGCCACTTCCTTACATATACTCTAAATGTGGAACAACCTAGTACATAAATTAACGCAAGAATACCACATAAGTTAACGCAACAATACATTGACATAACAATTTCATAATTCCCCCGATGTGGCGAAGCCACTCGGTCGAGTGCAACACACTCGGTCGAATACAAGACACTCGGTCGAGTACACACTCTACTCAGTTGAGTACAGACTCTACTCGGTCGAGTACACGCTCCTCTAAACATCCGGGAGTAAAAATTTAAGACACTTGGCTGAGTGAAAAGTGCACTCGGTTAAGTACCCTACACTCGGTCGAGTGCCCTAATGCACTCGGTCAAGTGCGACAAATTTCTCAGCAATGACCAATATTCGTAAAACGAACATATTTCCCTCAATTCTAAGTCGATTTTGGCTCATGACCTACCGTTAGAACCGTAACAGGACCAGCTAACACCTCAACTAAGAATTATATCAATATCGTTTGTATAACTCAAGTTATGACAATTTAAATACATACATTCCAAAATTGAACTTCATACAATTCAGACTTTTGTTACCAAACCAATTACCGCTCATCAACATACCTCATATCACATAAAAGACCATAACTCACAACCATTTACATGTTCTTATCATCTCAACATATCAATATCAATTAAATAAAAAAACATACTCCATTTAAACATGTTATTCTCGTCATTTTTCATCATTCCGCAATAATACATACATACGTCATGTCATGTCAATTATTCCACACAACATTCTCATGCCATCATAACATAATTATTATGTTCATCATGCAATATATATATATATATAGATAGATAGATACGAGAGAGAGAGATAGAAGAGATCTAGGAGAGATACTAATCTATAGAGAATATATATATATATACCACATTCCATACTCATATCTCATCACCCTTCATATCAAATTCATCACATTCCAAACTCATATCGCATCACCACTCCATATCAAATTCACCAATTAACATGTTAATCACATCATACACACATATACGTCCTGACACTTCCCCATTTTTACCGATATGAGCTATAGGGGTAAAGTTGTGATTTTAGGACGTCTCCCAAATCCTTGCAGTAGCTCCCTACAACTCCTACCCGAGTTCATTTTATTAGACAATCCTAGGTTCATTGGGTTCATTGGTTTAGGTTCCAAAATTGTCGCTCTAATACCACTTTGTATATATGAACTACGTATGGTTATGAACTAAGCATGAAGAATGTGTTTATCTTTGGCAAGCATGTATATATGAATTACGTATGGTTACGTGAAGCATGTATAAGATGCATATGAACTGAATGAATGTGATTTAAGCACGAGAAGTATATTATGGTTGTACCACATGTTATATATATGAAGTATGTGTGTGTGATACACATATTGGTGATCCTTGCCGAACTGTGGTACATGGGAAACCACAGAGGGCACACTTGGATAGACAAGCGTAGAAATACGCATTTGTGGAGTCGCCACCAATTTTATGGGAAATTTGAACCGTTCGAATACTTTACGCCATGTCAAGACACAAAGTTATGACATGAACACTAATAACTTGTTACCCTTAGCTTTCTATGTCTATAATAACTCTCTTGGATGCCAATGAACACAGATGTTCACAGAGATCTGGAGTAAGGGGTGAGGGTATGTATTAGGAAGCTCTTTAATAGAGCACCTAACTCTCGTAGATGACGACCAAAGGGTAGCGCAAGTGTTTGAGCTATCACTTGACGATAAACTTACGAACTATCATAAATCATTTCGCGTACCAAACATGCGGCTCAATCATCACTGGGTGGTTGGCAGAAGGTGTAGAAACGAGGTATCTACAGAGCCCCCACTTTGACTGAGGCTTGGACAAGGCAAAAGTTAAAGTATAGCCATCAAGTCTATCGAAGATTACAACCTGACGACTATGGCGACACGAGGCGGTTCAAGGGGTCTGAACCAAGGACCTGTCGTCAGGAACATTTTAAAGTCTGTCGAACATTGGCGAGGATCGTTTAAACTTCATTAGACTACGTATAAAAGCTCGCCAACCATAAAAAGGAGTCATAAATGAGGCATATTCTTATTTAGGATGAGGTGCGATGTGAGGCTCGCTAGCCGTCATATGTGAGAATTTGCCTGTCCCTGTCCTCAGGCGAACTCTCGTTGGGGAAATATATATTGAAAGGAATTTGCAAAACTTGATATATAGAAGATTCTGTCAAGATCGAATCATTCCGGGGAATCTGCTCGGTTGTGGCTAGCAAAATTCTGGTAATAAAAGATGGGCCCACGGATTGTATGTCCAGAAGCTGGATCCCTTCTGAGATGATAACATCACATGACGGTTTTGAAGCCTGTCAAGGTGCGGGTCTTGCGAAAGAACTAAGCTTGTGAAACGAGATGTCGGAGAAGAGGTGCACAAGATTTGGGCCCATAAATAACAAACTCGTAGCGAATTTTCAAATTGAAGTGAAATCCTGATGGGTAACAGGCGCAGCAAGAACTGTGACCTTTGGAAGTGGCGCATCATCTGCTGTGTCATTTCCCGAGCTCGTCCCTGTTTGAGTAAAAGCGTGACAGACGAAACTTTATTTTCCTTATTTCAAAACACAAAATACTCGAAAACCTCTCAAATTCCAACCAAAATCCGTCGAAACTTGATCAAATCAAGCCACAAAGTATGACTAATCGAGGTATGTATCTTATCTTTACATTAAAATCCTAATTTTGCTTGAACTAAAGTTTGAAATTAGGGTTCTTCCTTTTGAAAATGTCGAAAATTTGGGGGTTTGCCTCCATTTGATTTGTACGATAGAAATTGATACTAGAAATGAACAATTGGCCTTGTTAGGAATATAACCACGTGTTCTTTTTGCGTTTTCGTCAAATTTTGAACAAACAAGATGGTCACTCTGCTGATTCGAAAATCTTCTCGAAAATTTTCGACTCAAACTTGAGACTAGGCTTTGAACTAAACTTGACTTGACCCAACCCTTACATGTGTAGTCGGGTTTCAGAAGAAATGGCCAAAGATGGCCGGGAAACTCCCTTTAGAGCTTGAAAACGCTTGAAATGTCTTGGAATGATTTGACCTGGCTTTGGTTTTGCAGGTGATATTCCTTCTACGTCAGGGAAAACCCCTATGGACGTAGAACTTGAGCCTTCTTCTTCCCATACGGGAGAAGAGATGCCGACTGTGGTGTTCGAGGAGGCTGGGGAGGCCGAGGAGGTCGCTAGGAGGGACAATACAAGACGAGGTGGATGCCAGCTGTTGGGTGCACCTGAGTTGGCCGAGAAATGGGATGGTAGACATTTCATTTGAGCGGCGGAGAGCCATCTGTCTTATTGGATGGCGGGGAGTATGGTAAGTTACTGTTTAACATTCTTTGTATCCGTTTACCATTTCATTTCTCATTTATTAATGATAATTTTTTTTTTGACTTGAATTGATACAGGATGCTGGGAACATGAGGTCCTTCTCCGGCTATACGACGATGATGGAGGCCTATGAGAGGCTGACGGAGGAGGAGAGGGCTCTCGTCGAGGTAGGAGTCTTCAAAGGCTTGGTCCAGGCATGGCGGCCATCAAGGCGAGGAAGATTCGGGCTAAGCTTGATATGTATTGGGAAACGACTTCGACCTTTCATATGCCTTTTTGAGAGGTCGGGGTCACCTTGGAGGACTACGACATGATTTCGGGTCTGCCGTGTGGAGATGAGTGTTTAGAGTGGCCATTTACGGTTATGAGGGTTGACTCGGAAGAGGCGAGGAGTTTGATCGGCTGGAACTTGGCGACAGAGGAAGCTATCCTTCCCGGGTTGGTTCTGAGCTCTTATGTCAGGGACTACTTTGCGGGTACGACTCTTGCGAGAGTGAGGATAGGTGGGGAGACATGGGGGAGAGGCTGTCGACGAAGCTTCTTTCTTTTCTGTCTAACTTGAGTAGGCTAGGTCGATGGGACTAGGTTACTCCTATTTTTGCGGTCCTCACCCGTTACATGAGGGCCATGGTTAGACCAGAGCTGATGGAGAAGGGGACTTCTCCTGCTACTGTTGGTCCTGAGCTCTTGCTAGAGGTATGAAACTTTCTTTTATTTATTTATTGAGTAACTCATCTTGCATTTGATCGAAAGATCGATATTTCACATTGTTGTTGAAGGATTGTTATCTTGTTTGCAGGCGTGGGTGTACTCCTATTTTCTGGGCTTCACGCCTAAGAGGACGGAGGCAAAGCCGAGGTCGTACCTAGTCGTGAGGGACTGGGTGATGTGTCGTAGGAAGAGCCAACATTCTTCTTACGATATCTATCGGAGGGGCGTGAACGCCCTGCAGTTGGAGCACGTAAGTATCTTTGATTCCTTCTTTTCTGTCTTTTATTTGGAAATGATCACAGGAATGACCCTTTCGCTTCCTAGAACTGATCATAGGAATGACCTCCTTGTTTCTTCATTTTAGTGGGTTCCCAGACCTTGGGGGGACTACTAGGATGCTCCGGCTTTCGTAGCCGAGGTCTTGCGTCCTGGGAGCTTGAGTCGGTTGTTGCTGAGGATGCCCATGGGACCTGTGTGGTACCTGGGTGAGCGTTTGACTTGACAGTGCTCTCGTGACACCTTCACGGTCCCCATTGATCCTCCAGGGTCAATGTTTAGGGAGCCTTCCAACGCTGAAAGATAGGCTGACTTGGCCGGTGCGAGTGGGGATGCCCTCTTGCTTCTTGGTAAGGATTATTCCGGGTTTGTTCACCAGAGACTGGCGTACTGGCCGATAGTGGTAAGCATTGCTTCTTTTTTGTTTCCTTTGAATTGTCTTGAGAAAATGACAAACAATTGTCAATTAAAGAGTCATTAGACCTTTATAGGAGATAGAGGGGGCAGTCGTCGAGCCCCCAGTTTAATTGACGCTGGTGAGGATGGTAAGCCTCTAATTTTGGCTATTTTTCTTTTATTTTCCCTGCAGAGGAATGCTTTTGATATGACCTTTATTTTAATTTGAATGTAGGTGGCACCGTCTCAGCATGTAGCGTTGTAGAGGGTGGCCAACCGGCTGTGGGCCCCAACCATTGAGGCGCTCTCAAGTGGTCGGGATCGAGAGGTATGAACCTCTCTTTCCTCTTTATTGTATCTTCATGTATTTTGAAATGAAGTGATTGAAATAAGGCATTGCTTCACAGAGAGGCTTGGAGTGGGAGCTGGTGGAGTCTCGGGAGGAGGCGGCTCGTCTATTGAGGGAGCTGGAGGCTAGGAATGCTGAGATCTCCGCTCTCGAGGTGACCGTAGCCATCCTGGGTGGCGATGAGGATTAATAGCTGCCCTTTGCTTTGCCGTTGACTTGTACATTTTGAATTGTTTTTGTATATGTTAACTTTGTCTCGGGCGAAAGCCTCCAGCTTTGGATTTTTGGATTTTGTTTTGGGCGAGTGCCCCCAGTTTGATGTACATGCTTCTTTTCATTGCTTCTTTTGTTCGGTATTTTCTGTTCCCACAGGTTAGTCTAAAAATAGGTTTGGCAGACGACGGTTTTTGCCGTCATGCTGCCAAAAATCACGTAAAACTCATATAATAGGAAATCTAATACTATTGAAATTCGGCGTATTATCAAATCCACGTCCTATATGAATAGGAAATTATAATTGGATGTAAATTAGGAAAGATCCAAAGTTGGAAATCCGGACAAAGGACCTGGGGAAGAGTCGCAACTCTTGCCGCGCCTCTTCGAAAGGGCGCAGCTCATGCTACGTCAGTTACTGGGTGAGTCCGTCCTCGACTGAAATTGGGAAAGAGCGAATAGTATAAATAGATGTGTAGGGGGAATCTATTATTCATACAATTCTTCCGTCTATCATATTCTATCACCCGAAATCTCTCTAATCACAAAACTTTCACAATTATGGATGCTTTTGAAAACCCTATTAAAGAGTGGACTAATGAGTTAACAAATGTAGAGAAACATGATATGGGTGCTTTCAATCTAGGATCGATCTTGAGCCTAAATTAGTGAAGGTTGTGAGGCCTTTCTTGGATGCTTGTCTCGAATATTGGGACCCAAATTTGCATGTTTTTGCCTTTCCTAGAGGCGATATTTGTCCCTTTCCTGAAGAAATAGCTGCCATTGGAGGATAGGACCCTGAAGATGCAGCATCTATACCCCTTAGCTCCCAAGGTTTTTAGATACCTCGAATCTACACCTTCCGCCAACAACAAGTGATGATTGGGCCGCATGTTTGGTATGCAAAACGATTTATGACAGTTCATAAGCTTGTCGTCAAGTGATAGCTCAAATACTTGTGTCTACCCCTTGGTCGCAATCTACGTGTCGATACGGTCGTTTTGACAGTCATTAGAGTTTATTTGGAATCCGAGTAAAAAAAAACCGCTTCATTTTCTATAAACCATCTTTTTACACCGTGTCTGAACGCTCGAGAATATTCCGGATATTTTAATATTTCAAAAACTTATCTTTCTTGGTAAAATAAATCTGTATTTTATTTAGAAGGATTCGAAATTTACCGCAATTCCATAAAAGAAACGCGGAAATCTTTCTTTCAAAGTAGGAAACCGCTTGGGAAATGATGCAGCGGGCGCTGCACCTCTTCTAAGAGTCGCGGTGCCTCTTGCGCCTCTTCCCCAGTTTGTTTTGCCTGTTTCCGGAATATTTTCTAGATTTCTTTCCGTGTTCGAGTTATTCCAAAACTCTTCGGATTTCTCCTTAGAAAAGGAGAGGTTCGTGCTCACTTTTAAGGCACGCGAGTGTTCCGCCCCTTCTCTTCTCTCTTTGCATTCTATACCTTACTCAAAGCATTTTGACAACTACGTGCTTGATCAATCGACCACGTAAGCTCAGATCCTTCTGGGTTCCCGTCACGTTTTGCATTAACTTACCAATTTGACCAACAACACTTAATCAATTTAACTAATCTTTTCGATCCTCTTACGAGGGCACTTTCTTTACATTCGAGTCGAGCTATCGCTAAAACGCAACTTAGTTAATCTCGTTTCGTCAATATGTAATTCTGAGGGTGTTTAATCCCATCTTTTATTTTGTATCTTGAAGTGTATCGTGTAAGATTCATGTCGGATTTATGTCAAACCTTTTCAAAACCTTTATCAGCTTTTATCTCATATAAATCGTCTTTTAACCTAATTTCATGTTTAGATAGTTTGTCTTGACTTAGATCCCTAATAGTCAATATTGGTGGGTTTTTGTCGTCTTTTAGATCGAATCGTGTCTTTAGAGGTTAGATTTGTTCATATCAAATCTCTAGATTCGTCTTTGATATAATTAGTATAATTTAATATATGAAATCACTTCGATTCGAATTGTTGATCATTAATAAACCGTAAATACACAAACGAATACTAACTGATTGCGATTCTGGCTTCACAGCCAGAACTCAACTCAGGAACAGACGCACAGAGTGCTGCGCCTCTTCCAGACGATGCATCACACATTGCACCTGTTCTGGGTTGGATTCTGTCTCTGAACTTCCTGATTCGCTCCGACGTAGCCTTAATTGCTTAACTAATCGACTATTAATCCTTATATCGATGCTAATCTCTTCGTTTAATCTAATTCTTTCTGCCGTTTCTTCAAACCTTTCTTTTGACATATTTCCGACATAGATCCCGGAATCCGTTGTAAATTAATTGTAATATTTATATTAGTTTATTTAATCATTGTACTGCATGATTCATTTGCCTTTCACATGCAATCTATCTAAAATCCAATTTCGACTCAATTGATTGTTAAACTACATGTTAACCTGGATATTGCATAACATGCATATAACCGACAACATATCAAGTACAAAAGAGTTTCCCTAATCATTAGTTGAGGCCGTTATCGAGCCGGGCAAGATTAGGTGTTCAATTAAGGAACTTCCTAATACGTACCCTCACCCCTTACTCCAGATCTATGTGAACATCCGTGTTCATTGGCATCCACGAGAGTCATTCTAGACATAAAATGCTAAGGGTAACGAGTTCTTAGTCTTCATCTCATCACTTTGTGTTTTGACATGACATGAAGTATTCGAACGGTTCCAACTTCCCACAAAAGTTGGTGGCGATTCCACAAATGCGTATTTTTACGCTTGTCTCTCATTTCTCCGTCCATGGTTCCACGTGCGCCACGACCTCGGAAAGGATCGCGAACCCGTGTTTCACAGTTTTGCGACTCCGCTGGGGATTATACACTTACGTGTTACCCAGGGTGAAACGTGAACAAGGTTAGGGAATAGTATGTAGGAGACAGTTGTCGGTTTTTATTACTCGACCTTCCTAGGTTGTTTTATTCGGCCTTCCTAGGCCTAACCCAACCCTTTCGACCAATCGTCGTGTCTAGAGGGTCCAAATTCTTATCTGGGTCTAGAGATGGATAGCGATTGACGTCAACCATACCACGATGTGTACTCATGTTAGCACCAAGGGCTTTCACTACTCAAGGAAATGGACTAGGATCCAGCCTTACTCATGTTTGGCGAGGACCTCTCCACCGACCTTGGGTTTGATTGCTTGGTATGACAACCCACCCTTTAAGCCAAAACCCTTTTAAATGCACTCAGCATACCGTTATTATGCCTGTTTAAATGAGTAAAACCACTACATGATCACCACTTTGTAAATAAATAATGACAAAAAATTTCAAAATCAAAATCCTTTTAAAAACTGTAAAGCATTTTCAAAGGTGGCCTAAAGTTGGGTAAAAAGAGTCGAAACTCTGTCCAAGTGTCTAGTCAAAAGCATTTCGCCACTTTAAGTCAACACTCCTACAACCACACTACGGTTGTCTAGAACAAGCATTTAAAAAAAAACTAGTCATTTTCAATACTCACTGAGTACGGTAGCACACTCCCACTTCACAAGTCGAATCGTTTTCCACTTCGAGTCGTCACTCATTTCCAAATTAGTCATTTTCAAAACTCACGTAACATAGTGGTACACTCCCACTTCACAAGTCGAGTCTTTTCGAGTAAGTGTGCTAGATTGGTCGATCGTGTTCTGATTCGTCATCGGTCTCTTGCTCAGTTTCCAAGATGTCAGGAGCTAGTCAAGCAAATATTCGTGCACCAAACCAGAATAAGAAGGATGCACCGACTTCCTAACTAAGTGAAGGAAAAATAACACACAACTTGTTGAACGTCCAGATGAAGCTACTCTTGTAGAGAAATTCGTGGACATCCTGAGACCCGTTTATGCAAATCATCTGAGATACCAAAATATAAGGTCTTCCAAAGACTTGACTGTGCTGGGAATAAGAAGTGAAGACGATATCCAAAAAGGACTCTTGTTCAAAACGGTAGGTCGTGAGTATCAAGGCTCAACGAGTCGTTCTTATGGCCCCACCAACAAACCCGATGAGGTCAAATCTGTCGAACCATCCAAGAACAGCAACCCTCAAAAGAAATTCACCAACCTTGGTGGCACATATTCCAATGCCTTGGAAAGATTGATACGACGAGGTAAAACTCAACCTATAGGACCTACACCTGACTCGGAAAAGAAAGGCAGGTTCTGGGATGGAGACGCTTACTGCGAATATCATAGAGGCAAAGGACACGATACAGAGCAATGCTACAAGTTGAAACATGTCATTCAAGATATGATTGAGGATGATCGTCTACACATCCCTTCTGGGAAAGCCTAAGTAACCTCTTGAAGTTCTAATGATAACAGATGAAAAATACATATTGGATTGTTCACACCTCATCTCCCAAGTCGAAGCAGAAATCCATATGTTAGAAAGTGAAAAAGAGATGTTAAGAAAGAACCAGAAGACAACAAATTCAAATCAGAATCACTGTCGAAGTCGGAGTCTGATTTTGAAGTCTCAAGAGGGTTTTCTCATGTTGTCACCCCATCCCTCTGTTTCTCATAGCTTAGTGTGAAATAGTTACATAGCTTGGGGTATGACTATATTAGCATTTATTAATAATAGGACCATCTTAGTCCTCTTTGAGTTACGAATGAGCACATGTACTTTTTATTACTCACTTGTTCTACTTCTTACCCTTAACTAGTGGAATAGATTTGAAATACTTTAGGCCGTATCTGTTTAATGTAGATCACTCGACGTCTTAGAATAAGCCTGAACGAGGGTGTGCATTTACCACCTTGTCCATATCTTGTGGTGTAAAAATTCCTTGATCGCCGTGTCTCTAGGTGACCTTTAGGTTTGGAGACCCCATCTTTCTACCCGATTCGTCAGATCCTATATGACTTCCAGAGATTACATCATGTGCCAAACATTTTGATACCCCACCGGAGGATCAAAACAACTTTTTAGTGCAATCGTGCGTAAAACTCTCACAAATTCAAAAAAAAAACAACCCCAAAACAAAAGTCTCAAATATTCAAAAATTCACGAGACAACACAAAGAAAAGTCGAATAAATCCAAATCCAAAAAAGAGAAGAAAAATTACAATCAATCAAGTTCGAATCAAACAAACAAATCCAGTCAATCCAACAAAGTGTCAAAAATAAAAAAGTCTCTCCAGTCAAAAATCTCAAACAAAACAAAATCTCTCAAACAGTCATCTTTTCACAAATTTTGGACGAATCGACTCACAGTTACATTGTCTCCATGCATGTTGGGACGATCCTTTCATTCATTTAGGTGGATGAGAGAGATAACACAGATCTCCAGTGTCTTCTAACACCATAGAACCTCCTACTCCATTCCGTTGCCTCCTCGTTTTGAATATAAGAATTCGACATATATACACTAAGCTTATACGGTCACGAAAGTATTTTGTTTCTATAGTATTAGTTTCGCGTAATTTGCCGGGCTTGTTACTGTAAACAGGGCAGAACTCTTCCAAATTCGGAAGAACAAACAAAGTAACTCGCCTCGCGTAGCCCACGTGCCACTCATGCGACACGAAATAAAACCGGCCCCTGGCCAGTTAAAACTAACGTCACTATACTCTTGTATTTTGACATTTGGATATCCCCATGTCATCAAAATCCTCAGCTTCTCACCATAGAAAGCATGAGCATGTGCCGATATCAACCCTGGATTTCCTAATCCTCGTTGGGTTTGAGACACAAATCGACATCGCCGCCAAATGAGCACACTTATTCAGGGGACTTATTTCACTACTCTTTCCATTTTTTCAAACTCTACATTTTCAACACCTATACACTTCTTTTTACAGAACCGCATTTTTTCAACCCAATCTTTCATTTTGCGTCAGTTTAGGCCACCAACATGCAAACATGTATTTCATGTGATTTCTATGTGATATGCTTTTCGGCAGCATGAAGGCAAAACCGTCGTCTACAACACATGTTTTGTTTTTAGACTAACCTGCAGGGACAGAAAACATTTAGCAGCAGAAACACTCAGGCTATCAAGTACAACTAAAAAAGACATGTACGTCAAACTGAGGGATCTCGCCCAAAACCAAAGCCAAAGCCAAAAGCAAATCCGAAATCCAGAATCCAAATTCAGAAGCCAAAGCCAAAGTCAAAAGCAAATCCGAAATCCAGAATCCAAATTCACAAGCCAAGGCCAAAGCCAAAAGCAAATTCCGAAATCCAGAATCCAAATCCACAAGCCAAAGCCAAAGCCAAAAGCAAATCTAAAATCCAGAATCCAAATTCACAAGCCAAAGCCAAAGCCAAAGCCAAAACCAAAAGCAAATCCAAAATCCAGAATCCAAATTCACAATCCAAAACAAAGTCCAAAGGTCAAAATCGGGGGCTCTTGTCCGAGACAAAATCCAATATGTGCAAAAACAGAGCCAAAATGTACAAAAATGACATCAAAACAGGAAAAGACAACTAATCCTCATAACCAAGCCTATCTAGAACCTCGAGAGCGACAATCTCACTCACTCTGTCCTCTAGCTCCCTCAACAAACAAGCTACTTCCCTCCGAGACTATGCCAGCTCACGCTCCCAGGCTCTCTGCAAAGAAATGCCTCATTTCAGTTATCTCATCTCAAAATATAACAAAATGAACAAGGAACGAGAGGTTCATACCTGTCGATCCCAACCACCTACGAGTGTCTCAATGGCTGTAGTCCTCAACCGATTGGCCACCCTACATAACGCTACATGCTGAGACGGTGCCACATGCATTTAAAACAATGACATTCCTGCAATAGCCGCATCGGTATACTCTAACACCTCGGGGTAAGCTGGAGGCTTGACGCCTGCCACCTCGATTTCCTACAGACATCGTAAGAAGAACGCTTTCTCTTCTATCCCTCACCGCTGGTCGTTTTAAGCAATCCCTAGCAATTTCAGTCATTTCAGGTAATCCCCACCGATTTCAAGCAACATCAAACAATTTTCTCAAGCGTATCCAAGAAACCCCCAGCACAGTTGCAGCTCTTGATGCACCCTTTCCCCAACAGAGCGCTACTCAGGAGTTTGATTATTGCAAGTTATTTACTTGTGGGCCCAAATCCTTTTCAATATATCTTTCTTCAGCAAGAGTCCGCCGGAAGACAGACACATACAGATTTTCACGGACGCTCTATTCCAACGAGAGTTTGCCTGAAGACAGAAGTAGGAAGATTTTCACAACGTGCCCATTCAACGGCAGGAAGATTCTCACACACGCGTTTTCAACAGCTAACGAGCTTCATCACGCGCCCTTTTCCCAAGGAGAGTTCACCTGGAGAGAGAGACAAGCCGATTCTCACATATGATGTTATCCCCAGCGATTAGCGAGCCTCATGACGCGCCCTTTCAACGGCTGGTGAGCCTCATCATGCACATTTTCAACGGTTGGCGAGCTTCATCAGGCGCCCTTTCAACGGCTGGCGAGCTTCATCATGCGCCCTTTCAATGGCTGGCGAGCTTCATTACGCACCCCTACTGAGCGGCTGACAAGCCTCATTACGTGCGCCCTTTGCAATGGCTGGCGAGCCTCACGACGCACCGCATTCCAAGTAAGAAGATGCTCAGGTATGACTCCTTCTTATGGCTGGCGAGATTTCGTACGTAGTCTAACGGACTTTAAACGACCCTCCCCGACAGTCGATAGACTTTAAAATATTCACGACGACAGGTCCTTGGTTCAAACCCCTTGAACCGCCTCGCGTCGCCAAGTTGTAATCTTCGATTGACCTGATGGCTATACTTTTACTTTTGCCTTGTCCAAGCCTCAGTCAAAGTGGAGGATCTGTAGATACCTCAAATCTACGCCTCCCGCCAACCACCCACTGATGATTGGGCCGCATGTTTGGTATGCGAAACGATTTATGAGAGTCCATAAGCTTGTCGTTAAGTGATAGCTCAAATACTTGTGTCTACCCCTTTGTCGTCATCTACTTGCCGATACGGTCGTTTTGACAGTCATTAGAGTATATTTGGAGTTCGGGTAAAAAAAACCGCTTCATTTTCTATAAACCATATTTTAAAACCATGTCTGAACGCTCGGGAATATTCCGGATATTTTAATATTTCTAAAACTTATCTTTCATGGTAAAATATATTCATATTTTATTTAGAAGAATTCGAAATCTACCGCAATTCTATAAAAGAAAGGCGGAAATCTTTCTTTCAAATTAGGAAACCGCTTGGGAAATGACGCACCGGGCGTTGCGCCTCTTCCAAGAGTCGCGATGCCTGATGTGCCTCTTCCCCAACTTGTTTTTCTTGTTTTCGGAATATTTTCTAGATTTCTTTCCGTGTTCGAGTTATTCCAAAACTTTTCGGATTAATCCCTATAAAAGGAGAGGTTGGTGCTCACTTTTAAGGCACTTGAGTGTTCCGGCCTTCTCTTCTCTCTTTGCATTCTAGACCTTGCTCTAAGCATTTTGACAACTACGTGCTTGATCAATCGACCACGTAACCTCAGATCCATCTCGGTTGCCGTCATGTTTTGCATTGACTTACCAATTTGACCAACTACACTTAATCAATTTAACTAATCTTTTCGATCCTCTTACGAAGGCACTTTCTTTACATTCGAGTCTAGATATCGCCAAAACGTAACTTAGTTAATCTCGTTTCGTCAACATGTAAGTCTGAGGGTGTGTAATCCCATCATTTGTTTTGTATATTGTATCATGTAAGATTTATGTCGGATTTATGACAAACCTTTTGAAAACCTTTATCAGGTTTAATTTTATCTCTTATAAATCGTCTTTTAATCTAATTTCATGTTTAGATAGTTTGTCTTGACTTAAATCCCTAATAGTCAACATTAGTGGGTTTTTTGTCGTCTTTTAGAATAAATCGTGTCTTTAGAGGTTAGATTTGTTCATAACAAATCTCTAGATTCGTCTTTGATATAATTAGTGATCGGACCTGTTGCAAGCCCGATGCAAAGATAATTTAGCCAGACTAGGCTAATAACAAATTAATGTAATTAGGGAAGTAGGGGTCGATCCTCAGGGAGAAGGTATTTCCTATGGATTGTGAATCGTCTCACAATTGAGTTTTATCTAACGAATTTCTGGGTTTTGAGGTTTTGAATTCTAAACTAATAAAAAGCATAAATAAAAACAAAATAAAGGCAAACTAAAATGAAAACAATAAAGTAAATGATGAATTAACAATAATGAGAAGCATCTAGGGAAGTAGGTTCACACAAGTAGATTGACGTAATGATGAAATTGGATTTAGGATATGCAAATAATTCATTGTGAGTTCGTAAGAATGGTGTGTTCATTACAATCATAGATCAGATGGTCTAACAGGCATTTAGGCGATTTACTAGGTCTTAATCTACCATGTCATGCTTTGTCTATTCAATTCTCGTATGTCTACCTTGGAAAGAATTTCATACTAGTCAATGATTTTGATCAGGAATCGTCAACTATCGTTAAAGTCCAAACATGCATAGACACAACGTTTTAAAGGCACAATTTCTTTTATCCAATTGTCATCTTTTAATCAATCTAACATGGCTACCCTACACCCTAGAAAGGTGACTACTCACTCATGATAATGTTTATATCTAAGATGATGATAATGAAAACTAGGATAGACATGTTTAGTTTGTTTTTGACAATAATTTAGACTCTTTATATGGTGATAATAACGACGCTGTTTGACAATCTAAGAAATGAAACTACGATTATAACAACATGAAAATGAATCTAAATGATATGAATAGAAAGTAACAATCAAATGGAAAATAATAAAGGATAATAAGCAAAGGATAAATTAGGAATACCTAGGGACGATCAACAACGAAAGTGATAACGATAATAGAAATCCCTCGCATAGAATAATCGCTCCTTGAATTACAATACTCGTACCCAACAAAGTAGACTACAAAGATTGAAATTCCTATTGATCTAAGCTAATATTTTGATATGAAATGGATGAAAATAAACTAAGAACAAAAGACAAAAGGAGAAAATGATCTAAACTAGAAAGACTAAAACTAAAGAGAAAAGGAAAAAGTATTCTAAAGAAGATATGTAAAGAAGATTGTTGTGAGTTGTGTGAGATAGATAGAGATGATTTGATAAGAGGGGCTAGAGCATCTATATATAGCATTAGGGTTTCGGGGAGAAGAGGTCGGGCATTAAACACATAGGACAAAAATAGGAGGTTGAAGCCGTCATGCTCGAATCAGCAAGGATACCCGATCGGGTAAGTGGGCATCTAGAAGCTCTTGACTAACATTTCATCTTCCTTTGCTTTGACTTGACTTCCATCATCCCCCTTGACCTCTCCAATCGGGTTTGTTGATAGGGTTTGATGCAAAGCGATGATTTCTCTCGCCTAATTGGTTGATCCTCCGACAACTACGAAACTGTCTTTGCTTCTTCTCTCTTTCGAGTTTAATGAACCTTCTTGAAATGCCTTTGACATGGTCAAGCTTGCTTCTTCAAATCGTCAGGTTCTAGGCAAATGCTCGGAAATATAAAAAAAGGGCGTAGAAACGTCACTTTCCCTACAAAGCAGGTTAGAACACAAGAATTTGCCTAGAAGACGATATTAGCTCATAAAATGGCTTAACAAAGCACAAATGACATACAGAACCGAGCTAAATTGGGGGTTAAAATCATACAAATATTCACTTATCAAACTCCCCCAAGCTTAACCTTTGCTTGTCCTCAAGTAAACATAACAAACAATACCAGGACAAGGGTTGCACGCATTGGTTACTATACCATCAAGAAACAAATCTCAACGTAAAACCTTGAAAACATAACGAATCATAACCCAAAAACAACGTGGGCACGAATGATACATAAACATGGCTGAGATTTACATAACGGCGTAACACAAAGAATTTCACTATAGATTTTCGGCTCTTGCATGATCTTTTGACAAATGGACTCTCACGGTACACTCGAACACTCATTGCATGTAAAAGGTGATTTCTTTATGTGTAAATGTTTTTGGGACACTCACCTATCTACGACTTATGAAAATGTGTCCGCAGTCTAATATGGTAAACAATTCAAAACAAAAGTCAAAGATCACAATGCACATAGAAAAGAAGCCGAAAAAATAAGGAGAAGGCTTTGGGAAATGGGTGAAAGGTGGACAAATAGTTATGGTCATGTGAAGCTTATAATGAGCTAGCAACTGACCAATGATAAGTGAATACTCAATCCAGACTTTCGATGAATTCCCAAAAGACGAATAACGAAGCCAGAAGTAACGATTTGGCTTATTACACATGAAACACAAGGGTAAACTCCTTCTATTGATTTGACATTTTGAGGAGATACTCACAACTTCTTCTCTTATTTCTTTTTTTCATTTTCTTTTTCAATTTTTCTTCTTTTTTTTTCTTTTCTTTTGAACATCACTTCTTGAATATTTTCGTTCTTCCAAATTCACTTTGACAGATAAGAACAATTCTTCTCAAAAGAGCACCCATACACCATAGTCTAGCTACTAGCTCAAAAGGTAGGCAGTTTTTATTTGTAGCTATTATCTTGTGAAACATTTGTAGGAAGGGGCTAATTTTGAGGGACAATTTAAAGTGAAAAAGGCTTCAAATCATAGTGAATCATGAATGCAATGCTTATAGAGATGAAATGAGAACCATACTTATGCGTTTTGACATGACACACATCACAAGGAGAACTACACACACCTAGATGAGACTGGGTATAGATGTACCAGTCTAAGAAGGTTCTACCTTACAATATATGTAGCTTGCCAAATGTCAAGATCAAGCGTACTCATCTATAGATTCATTCCATGCCTACTGTGTACAAGACTTCCCCATGTATGCTCAATTCAATGAATATTGAATCATTATGGTTTGAAAGCTCTAAGTTTGGGAAATGTAACATGATAGCATAATAAACAAGCAAGCAAAGCATGAAAAGCATTCAATTGTGTTCAAAATTAAATTTTTTTCAAAAATCGTCTCTTTCTCTTTGAAAAATGATCAACTAAAATGCAAACTAAAATGCAAAAATGGGAAAATGCAATCCCTCCCCCAAGCTAAACATCACATTGTCCTCAATGTGAGCACAAAGACTAAACATGCAACGAGATGCTTAATGGGAAGAAAGGAAAAATGAAAGAAGAATGAAGCTTACTAGCCAGCGCAGACTCCCCCAAGCTAGTCTTTTGGACTTGGCAAGGAAGGTCTTTAGAGATTCTTCAAAAACTCTTTCATCTGCAAAAAGATCTTAACAAACTAACGTAAAAAGGGAAAAAGCAAAAATAAAAATGCAAAAAGAGAAAACACGGGTTGCCTCCCGAGAAGCGCTTGTTTAACGTCATGCTCGACGAATTCTTCTATGAAATCATTGGGTTGTGGATGGACGCTCCATATAGACAATATCTAGGCATCCGATAATAGAATTGCTATAATAGAGTTTCAGTCTGTGTCCATTGACTTTGAATTTCTCACCTTTGCTAGTTATTAGTTCCACATAGCCGTACTTGCTAACATATGTGACAGTGAATGGTCCAGACCATCGGGATCGAAGTTTTCCCGGAAAAATTTTCAGACGGGAGTTGAAAAGAAGTACTTGGTCACCGATATTAAATTCTTTCTTAATTATCCTCTCGTCGTGCCAACGCTTCGTTTTCTCTTTATAGATTCTAGAATTTTCATAAGCTTGCAAACGAAATTCCTCTAGCTCATTGAGTTGCAAAAGTCGTCTATCAGCGCTATGCTTAGTGTCTAAGTTGAGTTCTTTGATACCCGAGTAAGCTTTATACTGTAACTCGACAGGAAGATGACAGACCTTTCCATAAACCAATCGATAGGGAGATGTTCCAATCGGGGTTTTGAAAGCTGTACGATAAGCCCATAAGGTGTCATCGAGCTTATTACTCCAGTCGGTTCTAGATCTTGAGACTACTTTCTGAAGAATTGTTTTGAGCTCTCTGTTTGAAACTTCTACTTGACTGCTGGTCTGAGGGTGGTAGGTTAATCCTCGTCTGTGATACACACCATATTTGGCAAGCAGAGTGTCTAACTGCTTTTCTCCAAAATGAGTTCCTCGATCACTAATCACGGCTCTGGGTACACCAAAACGCGGAAAGATGATCTTCTTAAATAGCCGTATCACAGCTCTAGCATCATTGGTGGGGGGTGGCAATTGCTTCTACCCCCTTAGAAACATAGTCGACAGCGACTAAGATGTAACGATTTCCGTTAGAAGAAGGGAATGGTCCTTGATAGTCAATACCCCAGACATCGAATATTTCG
Organism: Heliosperma pusillum; assembly: GCA_022085475.1. Lineage (NCBI taxonomy): Eukaryota > Viridiplantae > Streptophyta > Magnoliopsida > Caryophyllales > Caryophyllaceae > Heliosperma > Heliosperma pusillum. Next base: position 52,790 of record JAIUZE010003094.1, on the reverse strand, counting down.
ACTTCTAATATGCCGTTTTGAGGCATTTCATGTCTCTTGGATATTTGACCCATTCGTTGACAAGCGTCACAAGCCGTAACAAAGTCTTTGGAATCTTTAAACATCGAGGGCCAGAAAAACCCGGATTGTAAGACTTTGGCGACGGTCTTGGACGGACCATGATGACCACCATAAGCAGATGAGTGGCATCACTTCTAAAACTCCTTTAACTTCCCACTGGGGGAAACATCCTCAATAAAGTGTGACAACCCTCGCGAATGCGGAAATATAAAACATACAAGCATGATGAAATTACCCCGTCTAGTCGGATTTACCCCATCTATCATAGTTAGTCAAGATGAAATTACCCCGTCTAGTCGGAAATACGGTATTTTAAAAACTTTTATACATGCAAGATAGATAAAACGAAGAGTGTCAAAATATTACAAACTAAGTACGGAATATAACAAAGAGACGGAGTCTCTCAAAATGTTAACAAAGAACAAGTATTTAGCAAACTAGCTAATTAACGACTAGAGGTTAATCTTCCAGGGACAACGCCCGCTAGCTCACACCCGAACCCAAAATAGCATAAGCAAAAAGCCATCCATGCAAGCAACCTGTTCATTCATGAAAAACATGAACGCCACAATCAGTGGGGAGTAACTCCGGGTTCTCCCAGCCATATCACATTAAACGTACATAGAAGGAAATACAAAAGTAAAGCATGCATATATAGATATACATGTGAGATACGATAAGGATAGATAGGCAATTCAATATATAATGATAAGAGCATATGAAGTAAAGTCCGAATCCATCATGTTATACAAAGACTCGGGGAAGACACTCTTAGGCAACCGAATACGCTCACTAGGGCTTGCATCTCACCGTTAGCGGTATAAGTTTGATAAGATTGAGACTCGACAAACAAACCAGCCAAGTCATCGAATGACCATGAATATCAATCATGTAATCACCATCCACACATAACAATACAATGACGATGCCCAATCATGCAATGACCATGAATAAAATCATGAAATCACGCATTCAAGAACAACGACACAAATGACCTCTCTCACGGTAAATCAACGCACTAGCACCGTGTACATGGCAAGTATGATTAATGGGCATCCACGGGAGAAAAGCCTTCCCTGAACGCATACACGATTCAATCCATTTCGTATATGTAGACTAATTTCCTCCTGGTAGGAACGATAATTAAACGGCTCCTAATCTAAACCTGGCCAGATTCTCGGAATCACATTTTCCGATTCGACATGCGATGAGCGTTTCGCATCCAAGACTCGGTCTTACAAGAAAACGCCGAGTACCCCAAATTCGGTAGATCAATTCACGAAAGAGGCGGAAAAGAGCTCAAGCCTCATAACAAGCGGTACGCTACATGCAAATAACACCACCTCGCAAGTACACAACATTTGACGGCCGGGTCGAACAACGCATAGCGTTCAACTCCCAACAACGTCGTCGTATGCCCACTAACACATGCATTTAAGCAGTAGGATACCTCTCCGTTCCGACATTCCAGCCTTACGAACGGGAAGGTAGCCAAGGGAATGAGAGTACAAAGCACAAGACAAAATAGTGCTCAAACCGTATCATTTGTAAAAACCGACTCAAAGTGGGACATACCAAAAACCGTCACAAAACATGAGAACATGGCATTAAATAAATGTAACTATGATAAACATGAATCAATACATGATAATTAAGCATTAGACCAAGTTTAAGAAGCATAATAAATAAGAAACATAGATACCTCTCCAAAACAACAAGTTTGGAAACTAACTAAAACAAGGGTTCATTTCAAACTGTCATAACTAAAGTTATAAACATGCAAATACAGAAATTCCAAGTCGAGGTGATAGCTTATCCTCTTACGGTTCCAACGATAGGTCACAAGCCCAAAACAAGCAAGTAACGAAGGAGATATGATCATTTTACGAAAAGGGGTCAGTGCAGTGAAACTGCACAAGTCACGACCGTGACTTGTATTTCACGCCCGTGACATGTGTCACCAATTCACCCGTGAGCCTTCAACAAAAATTCAATCCTATCATTTCCAATTCTCATAATCCATTTCTAATAACTATCAACAATCAATATTCATCATCAACAATCATCAAATAACAACAATCATCATCCATAACATGATTCCTAAACTTATTAATCGTATTCTAATACAATTTCTAGCATATAAGCATGTAAAACACGTAAATGATATCGAGTAACCCTTCACCGTTACCTTTTCGAGTCTTTAAACGGTTTCTAAACCTTCCTAGTCTCCACCTACATACAATTAGATAATAAAAGATGAATATCATTCACCTTGAGAAAGACGGATAATTTAAAAAGCGAGAAAGACGGTAATTTTATTACCAATACGGATAGAGGAAGCTAAGAGGGGAAGAATAAGACGAACTTACGTGAATTTCAACAAGAAACGAATGAGATACGATGATTCAAAGATTGGATAAAAAATGGAGGCAAGGTTTTTGGTTTTTCTTAAGGAAGAAGAAATGTTTGTGTTTGTGTGAATGAATTAGGTTAAGTGGTAGTGTGATATTTATAAGGAAAAAGTCAACAAAAGTCAAACTCGCCTTAAGACGGGATTCTCATGGAATCTCGCGGAAATTCCAAATACGAACTCGGAATTTCTAAATTCGACTCGGAACATAAAATTCTATATTAAAACTTAAATTTGCTGAAAAGTATCCGTAAAATATTTGCACTAGAAAAAATAGGGTACATTTCCGGGTGTTACATAAAGACCATCTGAACACTGTTAAAAAAAGATAAGGGTCATCCCAAACAAAGAATTTTGCATCATGCAAAAATCTCTTTCTTTGATGATAAGAAAGGTCAGAAGGTAGCTGGCGACTGACAAGAAAATTGGCTATATCAGCATACCAAGGAGAAGAGTCAACAATTGCCATTAATGAATCGTCAGCAAACGAATCATTAATTGGTGTTGGCAATCCTATTTCAGTTACTCTTATCCTTGAGAGATGGTCAGCGACTACATTCTCTGCTCCTTTCTTATCCCGGATCTCTAGATCAAACTCTTGAAGGAGTAAAATCCATCGGATAAGTCGAGGTTTTGCCTCTTTCTTTGAAAGCAGATATTTCAAAGCAGCATGGTCATTGTAAACAATGACTTTTGATCCTATAAGGTATGAACGGAATTTGTCTAAAGCATAGACAATGGAAAGAAGTTCTTTTTCAGTGGTGGCATAGTTGATTTGGGCAAGATCTAAGGTTTTACTAGCATAGTAAATTGCATGAAGGAACTTTTCCTTTCTTTGCCCCAAAACAACTCCAACGGCATAATCACTCGCATCGCACATAAGCTAAAATGGAAGATTCCAATCAGGTGACTGGATTATAGGTGCGGTGATTAAAGCACGTTTGATCTTGTTGAATGCCTCAAGGCATTCCTTTATAAAATTAAAAGGCGCATCCTTAAAAAGGAGCTCAGTCAGAGGCTTGGCTATTTTTGAAAAGTCTTTGATAAACCGTCGGTAGAAACCGGCGTGGCCAAGGAAACTCCTGATTCCTTTTACATTAGCAGGTGGTGGCAGTTGTTCAATAACTTGGATCTTAGCTCGATCCACTTCAATACCTCTCTCAGAAATGATGTGTCCTAGAACTACACCTTCGTTCACCATGAAGTGACACTTTTCCCAATTGAGAACAAGGTCGACTTCTTCACAGCGTTTCAGTACTTTGGATAGATTTGTCAAACAATTATCAAAGGAAATGCCATAGACGCTAAAGTCGTCCATGAATACTTCCATGATAGATTCAACAAAGTCTGAAAAAATACTAGTCATGCAACGCTGGAAAGTTGCAGGTGGATTACACAGGCCAAATGGCATTCGGCGATAAGCAAAAGTACCATAGGGACAGGGGAAGGTGGTTTTCTCTTGGTCCTTAGGGTGGATAGGAATTTGGAAAAATCCCGAGTAACCATCTAGATAGCAGAAATATTTGTGGCAAGCTAACCTCTCTAGCATTTGATCAATGAAGGGCAGAGGATAGTGATCTTTTCGAGTTGATTGATTCAACTTCCTGTAGTCAATACACATGCGCCATCCCGTCACAATCCTTGTGGGGATGAGCTCATTCTTTTCATTCTTGACTACTGTTGTTCCTCCTTTATTGGGAACAACTTGAACAGGGCTAACCCATTTCGAGTCAGAAATTGCGTAGATTATGCCAGCATCTAGCAATTTCAGAACTTCCGTTTTAACTACTTCTTGCATGTTGGGATTAAGACGGCATTGACCTTGAACACAAGGTTTTTGGCCTTCTTCTAAGTTGATTCTATGCATGCAAAAGTCGGGGCTTATGCCAGTGAGATCTTCAAGTTTATAACCTATTGCCTTCTTATGTTTTCTCAAGATAGTCAATAGTGAGTTCAACTGATTTTCATCTAGAAGAGCACTCAGTATGACTAGGCAATATTCAGATTCATCTAAAAAGGCATATTTTAGATTTGAGGGAAGAGGTTTAAGTTCAGGTTTATGTACTTCCGCCTTGGCAGGAGCATCAATTAAGCTTATGAATTCCTCAACTTCTTCAGATGGTATCTCTTTTCCAGTCAAGTCCCTTTCCAGCTCACTGATCTCAAAATTGTCGTTCTCAGAGATATCCTCTAACAATAAAATTGCTTCTAAAGGATCCTCAATTATCGACGGATACAGAGATTCATCAATGATTGAGTCGACAATGTCAAGAAAACAGCAAGGCTCTTCAAGCATAGGGCTCTTCAAGCATAGGGCTCTTCATTGCACTGTTTAAGTTGTAGGAGACTTTATCATCACCTACTTCTAATGTCAATTTTCCATTCGTGACATCGATTACTGCTCCCGCAGTGTGTAGAAATGGCCTTCCTAAAATGATAGGGATTTGCGAGTCTTCAGCCATGTCTAAAACAATGAAATCGACGGGAATGAAAAACCTCCCTACTCTGACAGGTACATCTTCTAAAACTCCCATAGGTTGTTCTAGAGAACGATCTGCCATTTGCAGGGTGATATTTGTGCAATTGAGAATTCCCATATTCAATTTTTCGCAGATGAAATAGGGCATGACGCTTACACTAGCACCTAGATCGCATAAAGCTTTATCAATTGTGTAGGTGCCTATAGTGCAAGGTATAGAGAAACTACCCGGATCCTTTAACTTAGGAGGGGACTTATTTTGCAATAACGCACTGCATTCAGCGGTGAATGCTATGATTTCAACATCATCTAAAGTCCTCTTTTTAGTTAAGATATCCTTCATGAACTTCGTGTAAGAAGGGATTTGAGTGATTAATTCAGTGAAGGGAACCGTTACTTGGAGGTTTTTGACTACTTCCATGAATTTGCTGAACTGGGTTTCCTTATGATTTCTCCTCAAACGTTGGGGAAATGGAACTTGAATTTTGATAGGTTCCTTTTCAGGTTCATTCTTCTTTTCAGGTTTGTCTTCCGCTTCCTTAGCGGTGGATGGTTGGGTTTCTTTTTGGCTTTCTACTTGTGTAGGCTCAGCTATTAGCTCTTTGGTTTGCTGAGGTTCCGTATAAGTGGTACCACTCCTAAGGGTGATAACATTTGCGGTGTCCCTCGGTTGCTCACCATGAGGTGGGAGTTGGCCTTGTTTTCTTTGGGCATTAGAGGCAGCCAATTGGGCCATTTGAGTTTCAAGCATCTTGATGGCAGCACTTTGAGCTTGATCACTCTTTTGAAGTTGAGCAAACATTGAATCTTGTTTTTGAAAAACTTGAAGAAGCATGGATTCAATTTTGGTCAAGCTTGAGTCATTGGGTTGGCCTTGAATTTGAGGTGGTTGGTTGAAGTTAGGTTGGAATAAAGGTCTCTGCTTTTGAAAACCAGGTGGATTGTAAGGCTTCTGTTGGTGTGGTATGAATGGTTGTTGAATTTGTTGTTGGGGATTTTGAATGTTAGTGCTTTTGTAGGACAAAAATGGATGGTTTTTTGTGTTTTCATTATAGAAGTTTGAGAAAGCGTTGCCTTGCCTATATCCTTGATAGGCATTGACTTGCTCTATTGAACTTCTACATTTTTGAAACCTATGCCCTCCAACCCCACATGTCTCACATACCACTACGTGGTTAGTGACGTTGATATGTTCCTTGGATTGGGAAGAGCTTCCTACTTGCTCCTACAGAAGGGCTAATTGGGCTTCTAGGAGTGCTACTTTACTTGAATCATCCTGCTTGGCTTTGAGTGGCATAGCACGCAAGTTGCTATACTGAGAATCGTGGATTGTCATTGACTCGATAGTCGTACTAGCTATTTCTACATCGATTTGATCGAAACGACCATTGTTAGCGGAGTCGAGGATACGACGCGATTCGCCACAACAACCGTTGTAGAATGTGATAGCTAAGAACCATGAATCAAGGCCATGATGAGGGCATTCTCTTTGTAATTCTTTGTACCTTTCCCATGCCTCATAAAGGCTTTCGTCGCCTCTCTGACGGAATCCAGTAATTTGACTTCGTAAGAGTGCGGTTCGTTCTGGTGGGAAGTACTTTTGATAGAAAGCAAGAGCTAGACCATCCCAGTCGACTATTCCTAAGGCAACTCGATCAAGACTATTGATCTAGAGTTTTGCCTTTCCTCTTAAAGAGAAGAGAGAGAGCATTTCCCTAATCTGCTCTTGGGATACTCCAGTTTGTCTAATCGTGGAGCAATAGTCATAGAAGTTTTGGATATGAAGGTTGGGATCTTCTGTGGCATTGCCACCAAATTGATTTCTTTCTATTAGATTGATGAAGGCAGGTTTGATTTCGAAGTTTTGGGCAGTAATTTGAGGTGTAGCGATACCCCTTGGAAGTGTATCTGCAATGGGTTTGGAATGGACGGAAAGTCGAACCATTTTTGTTTGTGAAGATGAAGATGGAATGTTGGTTGAAAGTTGATTGGTTTTTGGAAATGGAGATGAGAATGGATCTTCTTCTCCTTGAAGATTAGGTAAGATATCCGAGTATTTCTCGCGAATACGATCTAAACTTGAAATATCAAAAGCTTTTGAAATTTCGTTGAATAGCTTTAATTTCCTACGCAGAGTTCTTTCTAGTTCGGGGTCTAAAGGAATAGGGGTCCCTAGTCTAGAAGATCTGGGCATAAGATTGAAAAGCTAAGATGAAAAATCAAGAGAGGTCTAAAGGAATTTGGGTTCCTAAAGACTAGATAAAACTAATTGCGATAAAAATCACAATAAAAAGGAAAATTAAACCGTGCTCCCCGGCAGCGGCGCCAAAATTTGATCGGACCTGTCGCAAGCCCGATGCAAAGATAATTTATCCAGACTAGGCTAATAACAAATTAATGTAATTAGGGAAGTAGGGGTCGATCCTCAGGGAGATGGTATTTCCTATGGATTGTGAATCGTCTCACAATTGAGTTTTATCTAACGAATTTCTGGGTTTTGAGGTTTTGAATTCTAAACTAACAAAAAGCATAAATAAAAACAAAATAAAGGCAAACTAAAATGAAAACAATAAAGTAAATGATGAATTAACAATAATGAGAAGCATCTAGGGAAGTAGGTTCACACATGTAGATTGACGCATTGAAGAAATTGGATTTAGGATATGCAAATAATTCATTGTGAGTTCGTAAGAATGGTGTGTTCATTACAATCATAGATCTGATGGTCTAGCAGGCATTTAGGCGATTTACTAGGTCTTAATCTAACATGTCATGCTTTGTCTATTCAATTCTCGTATGTCTACCTTGGAAAGAATTCTATACTGGTCAATGATTTTGATCAGGAATCGTCAACTATCGTTAAAGTCCAAACATGCATAGACACAACGTTTTAAAGGCACAATTTCTTTTACCCAATTTTCATCTTTTAATCAATCTAACATGGCTACCCTACACCCTAGAAAGGTAACTACTCACTCATGATAATGTTTATATCTAAGATGATAATAATGAAAACTAGGACAGACATGTTTAGTTTGTTTTTGACAATAATTTAGACTCTTTATATGGTGATAATAGCGACGCTATTTGACAATCTAAGAAATGAAACTACGATTATAACAACATGAAAATGAATCTAAATGATATGAATAGAAAGTAACAATCAAATGGAAAACAATAAAAGATAATAAGCAAAGGATAAATTAGGAATACCTAGGGACGATCAACAACGAAAGTGATAACGATAATAGAAATCCCTCGCATAGAATAATCGCTCCTTGAATTACAATACTCGTACCCAACAAATTAGACTACAAAGATTGAAATTCCTATTGATCTAAGCTAATGTTTTGATATGAAATGGACAGAAATAAACTACGAACAAAAAACAAAAGGAGAAAATGATCTAAACTAGAAAGACTAAAACTAAAGAGAAAAGGAAAAAGTATTCTAAAGAAGATATGTAAAGAAGATTGTTGTGAGTTGTGTGAGATAGATAGAGATGATTTGAGAAGAAGGGCTAGAGCATCTATATATAGCATTAGGGTTTCGTGGAGAAGAGGTCGGGCATTAAACACATAGGACAAAAATAGGAGGTTGAAGCCGTCATGCTCGAATTAGCAAGGATACCCGATCGGGTACACCCTTACCCGAATGGGTAAGTGGGCATCTAGAAGCTCTTGACTAACGTTTCATCTTCCTTTGCTTTGACTTGACTTCCATCATCCCCCTTGACCTCTCCAATCGGGTTTGTTGATAGGGTTTGATGCAAAGCGATGATTTCTCTCGCCTAATTGATTGATCCTCCGACAACTACGAAACTGTCTTTGCTTCTTCTCTCTTTCGAGTTTAATGAACCTTCTTGAAATGCCTTTGACATGGTCAAGCTTGCTTCTTCAAATCGTCGGGTTCTAGGCAAATGCTCGGAAATATAGAAAAAGGGCGTAGAAACGTCATTTTCCCTACAAAACAGGTTAGAACACAAGAATTCGCCTAGAAGACGATATTAGCTCATAAAATGGCTTAACAAAGCACAAATGACATACAGAACCGAGCTAAATTGGGGGTTAAAATCATACAAATATTCACTTATCAATTAGTATAATTTAATATGTTAAATTACTTCGATTCGACTTGTAGATCATTAATAAACCGTAAATACACAAACGAATACTAACTGATTGCGATTCTGGTTTCATATCCAGAACCCAACTCTGGAACAGATGCACAGAGTGATGCGCTTCTTCTAGAGGACGCATCACACGTTGCGCATGTTCTGGGTTGGATTTTGTCTCTGAACTTCTTGATTCGCTCTGACGTAGCCTTAATTGTTTAATTAATTGACTAAATCCTAATATCGCTGCTAATCTCTTCGTTTAATCTAATTCTTTCCGCCTTTTCTTCAAACCTTTCTTTTGACATATTTTCGACATAGATCCCGGAATCCGTTGTAAATCAATTGTAATATTTATTTTAGTTTGTTTAATCATTGTACTGTATGATTCATTTACCTTTCACATGCAATTATTCTATAATCCAATTTCGACTCAATTGATTGTTAAACTATATGTTAACCGACATACCTAGCTCACATGTTAGGGTTAAAACGTGGATGTTGCATAACATGCATATAACCGACAACATATCAAGTACAGAAGAGTTTCCCTAATCATTAGTAGATGCCGCTATCGAGGCGAGCAGGATTAGGTCTTCAATTAAGGAACTTCCTAATACGTACCCTCACCCCTTACTCCAGACCTCTGTGAACATCCGTGTTCATTGCATTCCACGAGAGTCATTATAGACATATAATGCTAAGGGTAACGAGTTCTTAGTGTTCATGTCATCACTTTGTGTCTTGACATGACATGAAGTATTCGAACGGTTCCAACTTGCCACAAAAGTTGGTGGTGATTCAACAAATGCGTATTTCTACGCTTGTCCCTCGTTTCTGCGTCCATGGTTCGACGCGCGCCACGACCTTGGAAAGGATCGCGAACCCGTGTATCTCAAGGGTATAAGAATAAATTCAGGGACCTTCTTGGATTGACCAAGGCTGAGGTGGATCGTTCTGTGACCTCGAAAGGCGTTTGCAAGCACGATTTTGTTGATTGATTCATAAATAAGGAGGACCCCTCTATATCATATGCTGTGAGGCGCAGAGCCTTTGGATTTTGCCTTATGCATTGCTATATCTTGCAAGGCCATTTTGATAAGGAGATGAGAGGGGATCCTCTTTTCTTGAACTTGGTGGAATAAATAGAACTGCGCAAGAGCCCAGCATGCCTTTGTCTAGGAGAGATCATTCTTGGATTGGATAATAGAAAGGCGAATCAAGAATTTCCATATCTGGGCAGTCCCATCATCTTGCAGGTAAGAATCTTTTCTTTTCTCTTTCTTTCTTTTCCTTATTCTTTTTTTTTTCCTTTTTTTTTTTCGTTTTTTTTACTTGTTCTTTTTCCTTTGCTGCAGATATGGCTGATGGAATGGCTGTGGTTGATCGAGCCCCCAGTTAATGTGCCAGGATATCGTGCTCGATCAATTACTATGAGAACCATGCTCTACATGGTGGACTTCACCCGTACATGCAACTATTGGGAAAATAAACTGAAGAGTGAAGGTGGTCCCTTGATTCGATGGATCCTGCCATGGTGGCATCTTAGTTCAGTCACTGGAGTATCATCTCTGGATCCTACTCGGTCAGTTCGCCTTCCTGGCTTGGAATTTATGTTATGTATATTTCCGGAGAGATTGTTGAGGCAAGTGGGCCTTAAACAGAAAATTCCGAGGCTTGATACCGTTCCACAGACTGCCTTGGCTCATAGTGCAGAGTCTTGTCAGGAATGGGACACTAGGTGGGTTCAGAGGAACATGTGGTACATACCCGTTCGAGTTGGCTCGTTATGGGTATCTCGCTCATATTTGCAATGAAGAAAGGCTAGTTTTCCTGAGGAACGTGAGACTGAGAAAACACGAGCCTGTGGATAAGAAAATTCGTGAGGCGGCTAAAGAGAAAGAAAAGTATCTGAGTGAAGGGGAAGAAGAAGTCGGATTCCTAGCTGCTCATCCAGCGAAGAAACTGAAAAAAACTCCTGCCGCGAGGATGGTGATGGATCGAAAGGGTAATGCTAGACCGCGAGAAAGACCGTTGGTGATTAGGTTTGAGATAGCAAAAGAGCGCCCGACGGTCGGCACAAAAAGAATGACAAAGGTGAAAAAGGCAAGGGGAAGATGGAAGAATAACATTAATCATATTAAATTATTTAGTATTATTTGAGTTGTAATAAATGGCGGGGTTTTTAGAATCCTAGCCTAGCTTTATTTCAGCATTTTTGTGTATGTACCGTATTATTATTAATTATGGAGTAAGGAATAAAGATGAAGTTTAGTTAAGAAAATGATGAGATTTTCCTTTATTATTCTTGTCTAACTTCAAATGTAAATGTGAATGTCCTTCTTTTTACATTTAAAATAGTGACGGGTTGAATCTTGTGAAGGATTGCTTACGTATTCATTAGAAAAAATGAAATCAAACCTTGCGCGTAGTTCGAAAATGTAAAAGAATAATGGTTCGAAGTAAGAGCTTGTAATGAACTTAGAAAAAGATGGCATGTGCCTTGCTTACTCCCAAAAGAAGTACAACTCAATTTATTTGATGACATGAGGATTATCCAAACGTCAAAATGCAAGAGCATGGCGACATTTATTATCTGGCCATTGCCAGTTTTATTTCGTGTCGCATGAGCGGCACGTGGGTTGACGCAAGGCGCGCCCTATTTTGTTGTTCGGCCTATGCTAAGGGTAGTACCGTTTTAATTGGTCTAGGTTGGTTGGTTTAGCGAATTCGTTTCCATCTAAGTCTGTTATTCTAACTGCACCTTCTGAGAGTATGGATTTGACTAAGAAAGGCCCAGCCTAGTTAGGTTTGAATTTTCTGTTGGAGTAAGTGTCCTCCACAATAGTGCATTTATATAATAAATCTCATTTGGAATATACGTGGCATGATTAGTATATTTTGATACTCCACGTCAGTTGATTAACGTAAATTGGTAACGCTCGGCTGACTAGAGTTTGACGTTATTCTCGTATGACGGCGGTGATCAACTGATCCCTTTAGGTCACACCTATAGGATGAGACCCTAATAGAATACTAATTATTTGTATACGATACAGTTTAATTAGGGCATTACATATATTTGATATGTACGTTTAGTTACGAGAGTTATTTATTGAAAATTGAGTTAGGAACTCATTCCACTTAAGTTTATTAGTCAATTATACGATAACTGACTGAATAAATTTCACGTCTTATTTAATACGATTAAATAAGATTTTATTTAGTGATTAATCGTTAATTCATTAAATTAGTTGAGGTTATGCATATATTTTGAGGTAGAGGTAATAGGTTAATTATGTTTACAAAGAGCTGTAAAATAAATTAACTGGACATTGTGGGACCCATTATATATTGATATAATGGTTAAATAGCACTTAAAAGTTGAGTGTATATTATTTATTAATTTGAGTCATATAATTGTTATATGATCAAATTAACACTTAATTATACAAGATAATTAAACATATGATTATAAGTATTTGTGGAACAAATATCAAAAATCAAAATGGACCACATAACACTAGTTGGGGCCGGATTATTTGTTAGTGGAGATCAATGATGATTGTTCTCATCTAATCCTACACTCCACCTTATGTTATGACACCATTATCATTACAATTACTACCAACACTCAGGACATTTGCATGTGAATAAAATAAGCAAAATAAGAGCCATATATGGCTTGGTAGTGCCGGCCAAGAGTCCTTAAAAAATGGGACAATTGCTGTTCATTTTTCCACTACTTCATTTTGTGTTTTATTCTTACTTCTCTTTCTAACTCAACAACTCTCTAAAACTCACATGCAAACTAATATTCATTCCATATTACTAGTGTAGTAATACAATAATATTAGTAGTATAATATCTTACTTATTATCTAGTTAATAATAAGCTAAGATCTTTTGGGTTTAATCTTGGGTGCAATAAGAAGGAGACCTTCTACTTTGGAGGTTGTTTTATGGAGGATCATCCATTAATTTCATGCTCAAGAACAATAATAAGGAGTTCTTATTCTTCCCATATTGAACCGAAAAATCCCAATGTAAGGATGTTTTCGTCTTATCTTTTCTTTTATGCTTTTATATTTGCATGCATGATAACTAGATCCTAAATCATTAAGTTAATGTAATTTAATGAAATAATTAGAGGAGTCTAATTAGAGGTCTAGGACTTTCATTTTCCTCGTGGATCAACAGGTAGGAGAGCTCTGACTAATTTGAGCACTAAGTCCCCTTCTTTGATGTTTCTAGATTTAACCCGTATAATAAAGGCTCGCTTGATACATGCTTGATATGTCTGTACATTATGTAATGCACGCAGTCTTCGCTCGTCCGAGAAGACAAGTTCATCATACCTATCTCTTTTCCAATCAGCTTCCGGAATTTCACTTTCCAAAAGAATACGTAGAGATGGGATTTCAAGTTCTACTGGTTGTACAACCTCTATTCCGTAAGTCAAATAGATAGGAGTGGCCCCAGTGGGTGTCCTAATTGAAGTGCGATAGCCCCATAATGCAAAGGGTATTTTGCTTGGCTAATCTCGGTACTTGTCGATCATTTTCTTGAGGGTTGTGACGACATTCTTATTAGCTGCCTCTACTGCGCCATTAGTCTGAGGTTTGTAAGGCAAGGAATGATGATGCTTAATTTTGTATTTGGCTAGAAATTGCTCAGTCTTAGCCTGGAAGTGTGATCCATTATCACTGATGATTTCTTGTGGGGAACCATATCGGCATATAATATTGGTTTGTATGAACTTTGCCACATTTTTAGCGTTGAGACTAGTGTAAGATATTTCCTTGACCCATTTGGTGAAGTAACAATAGCTACCAAAATGAAGTAGTGACCTCCTGTTCCGGCTGGGGTGATTTTTCCAATGATGTCGATTCCTCAAGCAGAAATTGGCCAAGGAGATGTCATGGTGTAAAGCATCGAGGGAGGAAAATGCTGCACATTCCCGAAGATTTGGCAATTATGGCAGTGTCTGACGTACTTAATACAATCAGACTCTTTTGTCGCCAATAGTATTCTAGACGTGTGATTTTCTTTGCCATCATGGGTCCACTCATGTGGGGACCGCATTCTCCATCGTGAACCTCTTCCATTACATTTTGTGTTTGTGAACGATCAAGGCATCACAAAATGGAACCAAGAGGTGTTCTCTTGTACAGTTCTCCTTGCATGAAGAGGTATTGAGAGGCTAATAGGCGTATGGCGCGTTGTCCCCTTTTATCTATTTCTGGTGGGTATGTACCATTGAGTTTGAAGTTACTATGGCTTGGAACCAGGGTTCCTCTGGGGTTTCTTCTTCATCTGTAAGTTGGTGCACATAGGTTGGTTCTGACCGTCGTTCGATGCATAAAGGCATTTCGATCATGTTGTCTGGCATATTGATCATGGCCGCAAGTTTTGCAAGAGCGTCTGCGAACTGATTCTCTTCTCGAGGTAGATGTTGATAAGTGACTTGATCAAAGAACTAGGCGACTTGATCTATTCTAGCCTGATAGGGTGCTAGGCTTTCACTTCAAATTATCCATGATCCTGTAACCTGGTTGATGATCAAGGACGAGTCTCTATGAACCCGATGATTTTTAATGCCTAAACTTACTGCTGCTTTTATACCATTGAGGCAAGCTTCATATTCTGGTGCGTTATTTGTCACATCGAAGTCGATTTTGACAGATAGCATGGTATGCTCACGTTTAGGAGAAATGAGCAATACACCCAATCCAAATCCTCTTAAATTCGATGCACCATCAAAATAAATGTCCCAGGAGTCCAAACAAGTATGTAGTATGTTTTCGTCTGGAAATGACCACATGTCTAATTTCTGAGTATCGTTGATAGGGTTATCTGCGAAAAATTCAGCAACGGCGCGTCACTTTATGACTTTCAGAGGTACACAATTGAGATCGAACTCTCAGAGCATTAAGGTCCATCTTGCCAAACGGCCGTTGAGGATGGGTTTCTCAAAAAGGTATTTGATGGGGTCCATTTTGGAGTACACCTTGACGGAGTAGCTAAGCATGTAGTGGCGTAGCTTCTTTGTTTCCCACACAAGAGCGAGGCATGTCTTTTTGAGAGGTGTGTATTTACACTCATATTCTATGAACTTCTTACTAAGGTAGTAGATAGCTCTTTCTTCTTTTCCAACGGTTTGCGCGAGCATAGCCCCCATGGTTGTTTCTGTGACTATGAGATATAAACCAAGAGGTTGATCTCGTTGAGGAGGCATTAGCACTGGTGGCTTAGCCAATATCTCCTTAATTTTGTCAAATTCTTTTTGACAGTCGTCATTCCACATGGTATGATATGTTTTCTTAAGCTTTTTGAAAATAGGTTCGCAGATCATAGTGAGTTTCGATATGAACTGGCTCACATATTGTACCTTTTCTAAGAATCCTCTAACCTCCTTCTTTGTTTGGGGCTGCGGCATTTCGATTATGGCTTTGATCTTGGATGGATCAATTTCTATACCTTTCTGGCTGACGACGTATCCCAGAAGTTTGCCTGATGTTACTCCAAATGCACATTTCTGAGGATTGAGTCTCATGTTGTACTTGCGCAATCTGAGGAAGAATTTGCGAAGGTTGTCTATGTGTCCCTTCATGTCTTTGGATTTGACTATCATATATTCTACGTACACCTCTACTTCTTTATGCATCATGTCATGTAACAGTGTGGTCGCGGTACGTTGATATGTGGCTCCAGCATTAATTAGCCCAAATGGCATAACTGTGTAGAAATACGTGCCCCATTAGGAGAAGAAAGTTGTCTTATGCATATCTTTTTCGGCCATTTTGATCTGATTATACCCGGCATACTCATCCATGAAAGGATAAAAACGCGTGATTTGCTGTATTATCTACCAATATGTCGATATGTGGTAGAGGAAATTGTCCTTGGGACTTGCTTTGTTCAAGTCTCTGAAGTCAACACAAACCCGGATTTGCTCATCCTTTTTGGGTACGGGGACTACGTTAGCCACCCAGTCAGAGTACTCGGAAACTTTGATGAACCCACCTTTGAATTGCTTATCGACCTCTTCTTTGATCTTAAGGGCCCATTCAGACCTTATCCGACGAAGCTTCTATTTTACGGTTTGAAACCTGGTTTGATTGGAATTTGATACTCTGCAATATCTCTGTAGACCCCTGGCATGTCTTTGTAAGACCAAGCGAAAACGTCTTTGAACTCGTGTAAGAGGTCAACGAAACTGGCCCTTTCGGTTGGGTTAAAGGTCGTCCCTATCTTAATTTCTCGGGGTTCTAGTTCGGTCCCTACGTCGATGGGTTCAACATTTTCTATAACTGGTGCCCCTTCCCCCTCTTGTAGTATTTCTTTAATTATATGGGGAGGTAATTCGATTGAGGCTGGGTCAGGATATGTGACATCCCTCGCGATAGCGGAAATAAAATATAACAAACATGCCATTTATATAGCGGAAACTACGATATTTTTGAAACCTTTTTGTGGGAAAATATCGGTATACTTCCCTTTAACAATTTCGGATTATAATGAAATTATAACTATATGAATTTCTAGTCATAAATGAAATTGCATAATATAAACGAGAGATTAAGAAATAACCTTCGGTCCTAGTAAAAGGCCTAAGAACAAATACCAAAGTAGGTATTCTCCTAATCGTTACACCCAAGATGGTTCAAGAAATGCCTTCGTCGTGCTAGAACGAATACCCAAAAATTACTTCTAATTTGTGTGTATATTGATGATGAATATGAAGATGAATAAGAGAGTTCAAAATCAGAATTTTCTTTTCCCTTCTTCGCTTGTGTGTGCCGTAAGATTGTGTCAAATTAGGGTTAGTTGAAAAACTTCTTTTTCACCCTATTTGAGCCGTGAGATTAGAGGAAAGAAAAAAAATTATTTTGTTTCCTTATTTCTCTCAACCTCTATTAGGTAGTTAGCATATAATTTAATATGTATATTATGTAATATGTATTCTAATTATTACTAGTAATGGAGTGTCACATAAACCGAGTAATGCCGGACCAATACACCATAATAATATCGTGTAACACATATCCGCCAACTTAAATATAACAGTTTATATTTAGTTTAGACCAACATTATATACATGGATTAAATATAACATTTTTATATTCAATTATTAGCTAACATTATTTAATCGTTATTAAATAATCGTATCATCATCACATTGACTAACCTTTTAATCAAATACATCGACTAACCTTTTAGTCATTTAATAAGGCATCAATATGATTATTTTCTCAAATAATCACATCTCTCAAACACATCCTTTAGGTGTGACTTTTAGGGATCAGTTGATCACCGTCATCTGTATGACAATAATATCAAACTTATCTAGCAAGCCAACCGTTATCGATAAACGTTAATCAACTGATTATAATACAAAGTATACCCTGTGAACCTTAGCTGTTATCACACTAACTGTGGAGGACACTAGCTCCAACAATCTCCCACTTGTCCTTACAAGTGTATGTGCGATAAGCGATTCTCATATCCTTAAATTTCTCCCACTCAATGTAAAACAATTTGCAAAGCCCGCATTCACAAAGGTCGTATTTTACAAGTGATCAGTATCAAGAGTGGTTTTCCCGACTAGAGAGTAACTCAACTGATAAACGAATCATTATTCGAGCATGGCCATGCATTTCAGTTACTACTCCTCGAGTGGCCTTGAGAAATAACAAAACCTGATAAAGGGTTGGATATTTTCCTCAACTCGCATCCTGCAGATGTAAGCACAGTATGAAATGACCCAGTAAAAATCTGCTTGGCCTCCTGTTACGGTCGACCGTGAGAAAGAAACCAAAGTCACCCAAAAACTGCCTTAATCTCAAGAGACAGTCGATAGTCAAAATAATCGACTCTAGGAACACTATGGACGTCCAATCCACGACCTGGCACCGAATGTTGTTAAACATTTAGGACTCCATAACGTCGTCACGAATTACAATGTCCTACGAGGTATCCTTATAACTCGTATTTGTGATCGATCAGTCAACATTTTGACTTATGGCTCGTTGAACCCACCATCAATCGACTTAACAATATAATAGCCAGAGTTATCAGCTCATGTAGGCGATTACGGACCAAAACTCATATAATGTTATTCAGTTCACTTTGTGGTGTTCAATGTTGTCCATACAATCCACATGAAAAACAAAATATGAAAACAATACGATGAAGTTATTATTAGTATATGAAAAAGATGTATCTAATTCATACAAACAGCTAATACAACTCAGGAACACGTTTAATTCCCATGGAAGTAACGTGCCCTACATGTTTATCATGTCTTAACGATTTAGTGAGGATCTGCTATGTTATCATCCGTAGCAATCTTGTCTATCACTATCTCTTTTTGCTCCACGTAATCTCTGATCATGTGAGCCTTCCGAAGTACATGTCTAGATTTGTTGCTAGACCTAGGCTCCTTAGCCTGGAAGATGGAACCACTATTATCACAATAGATGGTGATCGGGTTATTCGAACTAGGAACTATGGCAAGTCCTTGTAAGAATTGACGCATCCATATAGCTTCCTTTGCAGCCTCTGAAGCGGCATAGTACTCGGACTCAGTCGTAGAATCTGCTATAACACTCTGCTTGGAGCTTTTCCAGCTGACCGCAGCGCCATTAAGAGTAAATACGAATCCTGACTGAGATTTCGAGTCATACCGATCCGTTTGGAAGCTAGCATCTGCGTAACCGGTTGCGCAACGTTCAGTCTCTCCTCCATAAGTCAATACCCAATCCTTAGTCCTCCGTAGGTACTTATGGATATTTTAAACAGCCATCCAGTGTGTTTCACCTGGATTGCCTTTGTACCGACTGGTCATACTCAAAGCATATGCCACGTCTGGACGTGTGCATATCATGGCATACATGATCGATCCTATAACTGATGCATAAGGAATTCGACTCATGCGCTCGACCTCTTCAGATGTCTTGGGTGCCTGAGCTTTACTCAAATGCATCCCAGACGTCATTGGAAGATACCCCTTCTTGGAGTTGGTCATGCTGAACCTTTCAAGAATCTTATCTATATAAGACTCATAACTGAGTAATAACATCCGTCGTGATCTATCTCTGTAGATACGGATTCCCAATATGCGCTGTGCCTCGCTCAGATCTTTCATCTGGAAATGGTTCTTTAACCATACCTTAACCGAAGATAAGAGAGGAATATCATTCCCTATCAAGAGTATGTCATCGACATACAATATCAAGAAAACGATTTTACTCCCACTCGACTTGACATATAAGCATGGTTCCTCAACCGATCGAGTTAAACCATTTGCTTTTATGACTTGGTCGAAACAATGATTCCAACTCCGAGAAGCTTGCTTAAGTCCTTAAATGGAACGCTTAAGCTTGCACACTTTCTTAGGATTTTGGGGTCTATGAAACCTTCGGGTTGTACCATGTACAACTCCTCCTCCAAATAACCGTTTAAGAAGGCGGTTTTCACGTCCATCTACTAAATTTCATAGTCATGAAAAGCGGCAATCGCTAAGATTATCCGAATGAAACGCAGCATGACTACGGGTGCAAAAATTTCATCATAGTGCAATCCTTGCACTTGAGTGAAACCTTTTGCCACTAGTCATGCCTTATAGGTGTCTGGTTGTCCCCCTACGGAATGCTTTATCTTGTAAAGCCATTTGCACTGAAGAGGCCGAACCTTATCAGGCAAATCAACCAGATCCCATACGTCATTCTCATACATAGAGTCCATCTCGGATTGCATGGCCTCAAGCCATAGCTTTGAGTCGGGACAGGTCATGGCTCCTTTATAGGTAGCGGGTTCGTTACTCTCTAGGAGGAAAACATCGTCTCTATCGTTCTCCTCGACCATACCAATGTATCTGTCTGGAGGTATGGAGACTCTACCCGACCTTCTAGGTTCCTCAGGAATATTAACCGCAGCATAAGATGAAGGAACATCTTCCTCCATCGGTTGCTCGGTTGTTGGTTCTTGAATCTCCGACAGATCGAAGGTTCTATCACTTGTCTTGTTCTCGAGAAATTCTTTCTCTAGAAACTTCGCACTAGCCGCAACAAAAACACGTTGTTCGGTAGGCGAATAAAAGTAATGACCAAACATTCCTTTTGGATAACCAATAAAGTATGTCTTGACCGATCGCGGGCCGAGCTTATCCTCGTCTCTCTACTTGACATAAGCTTCGCAGCCCCAAACCCAAATAAAGGACAAGGTAGGGACTGTTCCCTTCCACATTTCAAATGGAGTCTTGTCAACAGCTTTAGACGGACTTCGGTTAAGTATAAAAGCAGCTGACAAAAGAGCATAGCCCCACAATGAATCAGGCACAACCGTGTGACTCATCATGGATCGAACCATATCAAGTAATGTTCGATTTCTCCGTTCGGACACACCATTTAATTGAGGTGTTCCAGGTGGAGTTAACTGTAGTACTACACCATAGTTTTTAAGGTGTTGATCAAACTCATTCGAACGATATTCGCCACCATGATCTGAACGTAGTGCTTTAATCTTTCTACCCAGCTGGTTTTCAACCTTGTTCTGGTATTCTTTGAACTTATCAAAGGACTCACTTTTGTGCTTCATTAAGTAGACATATCCATATCTACTCAAATCGTCCGTGAAAGTGATAAAATATCTATAGCCATCTCTAGCGTTGATTGACATAGGTCCACACACATCAGTATGTATGAGTCCTAATAGGTCACCAGCGCGCATTCCAACACCTTTGAAGGAAATTCGAGTCATTTTGCCTATGAGACATGATTCACACGTGCCAAATGATGCATAGTCAAATAGGGAGATAGTCCCATTGCCAATGAGCTTCTTCACGCGTTTTTCATTTATATGTCCCATACGGCAATGCCATAGATAGGTTTGATCTTTGTCACCAACCTTTACCCTTTTATTACTCACATGCAATATATCTGTGGTTTGATCTAAAACATAAATCCCATTTATGGAAACTGCTTTACCATAAATCATTTCGTTAAAGGAGAAAATACAGCTATTATCCTTTATTACAAATGAAAAACCGTTCTTATCGAGTACGGAAACAGAAATAATGTTTTTAGATAAACTGGGTACATAGTAACAGTTATTTAAAAACAACTCAAATCCACTTGGGAGTTGGATTACATATGTTCCCACTGAAACGGCAGCTACTCTTGCTCCATTCCCCACTCGCAGGTCTACATCACCCTTTTCGAGAGTTTTGATGTTTCTTAGGTCCTGCAAATGATTACACAGATGAGAACCACAACCAGTATCAAGTACCCAAGTTCCGAAACTTGCATGGTTAATCTCAATCGTATGAATAAAAGAAGACATACCAACAAGAGTGATGCGGCCTGCTTTTACGTCTTCAGCATACTCGGGACAGTTCCGCCTCCAATGCCCAGTCTTGTTGTAACACCCGCAAATGTACCCTATTTTTATAGTAAAAATACTTTACGGATACTTTTCAGCGAAATTTAGTTTTAGTTTAGAATTAAATTTCCCGTGTCGAATTTAGAATTTCCGAGTTCGTATTTGGATTTTACGCGAGATTTCAAGTGAATCCCGTCTTAAGCCGTCTTTGACTTTTCTTGACTTTTTCCACTAACTCACCTCATACTCCCTCTTAACCTAATTCATTCTCACACAACCAAACACTCCCTTCCTCACTAAGAAACCAACCAAAACCTTGCCTCCATTTTTTATCCGTCTTATAATCGTCATAACTCCTTCATTTCTCGCTCAAATTCACGTAAGTTCGTCTTATTCCTTCCCTCTCATCTTCCTCTATCCGTATTGGTAATAAAATTACCGTCTTTCTCGCTTTTCGATTTATCCGTCTTTCTCAAAGGTGAATTATATTCATCTTTTGTCGTCTTTGTTTAGGTGGAGACTTTCTAGACCCCGACAAAGATTACTATATAGTGGAGGAAGGCTTAGAAATCGTTTAAAGACGCATAAAGGTAACGGTGAAGGGTTACTCGATATTATTTACGTGTTTTATGTGTTTTCTATGTTAGAAATCGTTTTTAGAATTTGACTAGTAAGTTTAGAAATTGTGTTGATGATGATACTTGTTGTTTGTTGAGAATTGATATGAGAATTGATGATTTATGATAATAGTTGATGATGGTTGAGTTTAGAACAAAATGGAGATGTCTTGACCCAAGTCACGGTCGTGAAACTCATGTCACGAGCGTGAAATGAGTGACCAAATACCCATGCGTAACAGACAGTTTCACGAGCATGAAATGTAAGTCACGGTCGTGAAACTCATGTCACGAGCGTGACACAAAAGTCAAGGTCGTGACTTGTGCAGTTTCACTGCACTGACTCCTTTTCGTAAAATGATCATATCTCCTTTGTTACTTGCTTGTTTTAGGCTTGTGACCTACCGTTGGAACCGTAAGAGGATAAGCTATTACCTCCTTTTAGAATTTCTGCATTTGCATTTCTAGAACTATAGTTATGACCGTTTGAAGTGGACCCTTGTTTTAGTTAGTTTCCAAACTTGTTGTTTTGAGATAAGATCTATGTTTCCTATTTATTATGCTTCTTAAACTTGGTCTAATGCTTATGTATCATCTATTGATTCATGTTTATCATAGTTACATTTATATAATGCCCTATTATCATGCTTGGTGACGGTTTTTCATATATCCCACTTTGAGTCGGTTTTTACAAATGTTACGGTTTCAGCACTATTTTGTTATGTGCTTTGTACTCTCATTCCTTTGGCTACCTCCAAGTTCGTAAGGCTGTAATGTCGGAACGGGGATGTATCCTTACTGCTTAATTGCATGTGTAGTGGGCATACGACGACGTTGTTGGGAGGCGAACGCATTGCGTTGGTCGACCCGGCCGTCAAATGTTGTGTACTTGCGAGGTGGTGTTATTTGCATGTTGCGTACCTCTTGTTATGAGGCTTGAGCTCTTTTCCGCCTCTTTCGTGAATTATCGACCGAGTTTGGGGTACTCGGCGTCAATTATTGACCGAGTCTTGGATGCGAAATGTCATCGCTTGTCGAATCAGAACACATTTATTCCGAGAGTCTTGCCAGGTTTAGACTAGGAACCGTATTATTATCGTTGTCCTACCAGGAGGAAATTAGTCTACATATACGAAATGTCATCGTGTATGCGTTCAGGGAAATGTTTATCTCGTGGATGCCTTTTAATCATACTTGCCATGTACACGGTGCTAGTGCGTTTCATTTACCGTGAGAGATGTCGTCATTGTGTCGTTATGTTTGGATGAATGATTATATGATTGATCATTGGATGACTTGGCATGGTTTGTTTGTCGAGTCTCAATCTTATCAAACTTATACCGCTAACGGTGAGATGTAAGCTCTAGTGAGCGTATTCTGTTGCCTAAGAGTGTCTTCCCCGAGTCTTTGTATAACATGATGGATTCGGACTTGTACTTCTTATGCTCTTATCATGATATATTGAATTGCCTATTTATCCTTATCGTATTTCACATGTATATCTATATATGCATGCTTCTACTTTTGTACTTCCTTCTATGTACGTTTAATGTGATATGGCTGGGAGAACCCGGAGTTACTCCCAACTGACTGTGGCATTCATGTTTTTCATGGATGAACATGTTGCTTGCATGGATGGCTTTTTGCTTAGTATTTTGGGTTCGGGTGTGAGCTAGCGGGCGTTGTCCCTGGATGTAACACCTCTAGACGTTATTTTAGCTTGTTTGCTAATCACTTTTACTTTGATAACATTTGGAGAGACTACGTCTCTTGTTGTAGTATATTTCGTACTTTGGTTTGAAATATTTGACACTCCTCGTATTTTCTATCTTGCATGTAAAAAGGTTTTTAAAATACCGTATTTCCGCTAATTAATTCACATGCTTGTATGTTTTATTTCCGCATTCGCGAGGGTTGTCACAGTTGGTATCAGAGCTTTAACGCTCTCGACGCACACACGTGAACCATAAACTTAAACTACTTGACCTTGAAATAATAAATGAGAGATGGGTAGACTTAAGGACCTAAGGTGGTAGTCTTTGGTGTACTTGATGTTTGTTAGGTTCTAACTTGTTTGTTGATTGTGTTGAGTGATGTTATGTTTGTTTGTATCTATCGTCTTAAGGTGGATCATTGTGTTACCTAGAAGAAGTATCCCCTACCGAAGATTTGAAGATTGACAAGCCTAATTGAAGTGTATTTCTTCCTCATCGATGTTTTCTCTCGTCCTTAATGTATCATGCTCTCTTCCTTCTATCTAAGTGCTTCTTCATCATCTAACTTCTTTTTCCCTTGGAAATTACTCTTGTTACCTTCCTCCTCTTTATCAATTTGTACCATCAACTTCCTTATGTGACCTTTTGTGGACACCATATGCTTTTGTTTGTGGCATATTGTACTTGGTCGGAAGAATTTTAGACTTTGTGGAATATTAGTGTTTGTTAGAATGAATTTATGATTTGAGGAAAATGGTATAGATCTAATTTCACCCTATAGTGGTGAGAGTTGGTATCCTTGAGAAAAGTGTGGTAAGGTATGTTTAATGATTTTAATGTATAAATGCTTGCCATGACTTGTGTGTAAATAGTTCATGATATTCGATGGTGTAAGGTCGAATGAGTTGGCTATGACGTCTTAACTCATTAGTAATTTAGTCTTTTGGACTTAGAAGTTTAGTATTGTTTTGAAGACCATGCTTATGATAGGTCTAATTGGTGTAAATAAGAAGTTTTGAATGATATCTTGAGGTGCGAAATACTTTTGAGGCTAAGTGACTTCTTGTGGATTCTAGTTTATGTGTTAGAGTATAGGCTTGGTGAAAAAGCATTTGGCTATAGTTCTTGGATTTAAAGATATGATCTTATCTTATGGTATCGGAGACTCGTTGACGTAGTTAGGTGCAGCAGGAGCTCACCCAAGGGGTCTTGATGATCAAACCACATACAAGACAAGCTTGACCCCTCAGATGGAAGCTCGAGTTACAAGGTCTAAAAAACAAGTTATGACAAGTCAAGAACAACCCAAGCCAAGCCACCCCAATGAAGAAGACAGTCCAAGACTCAACAACCCATGCCAAGCCCCAATACAACCCACATTACCCACACAAGACAGACAAAAAAACCTTCAGACACAGACAGACCAATTCACAAACTCTGTATCTAAGAGGTACAAACACAGAGCATCCCAACCAAACCCCCACCATGGTCTACCATCAAGCCAACCCATTAAGCTACAAGTTTGCCCAGGACAAACCCTTTTGAAGGCTAGTAAAAATTCATGAAACAGACACCCCAAGTTAAGAGTCCAGCAAACAACTAAAAACAGAGAAGGTACATGTCAGATTGTGGTTTCCTTTTGTTTAAGTCAACTTGTCATCGTCCAAGGCAGGTCTTATCTAAGTTATAATAAGAATAGAGAGTCCCAAGGAGCAGCAACACACCCAGGCAAGGCAGCAAGACAACAAGCGCAACAGATTTCCATTTCAGGAAAAATCCAAAACTGCTTTATTTGCTTTTGTTCAGTCTGTTTTTCTTTTGTGTCTTGTGTCTGTTCTTATTAGTTGTTGAGCTCGTCCTATTGTGAGGCTCTTAATTAGTGTCAGTAGAAGTAGTTTAGATCCTAAGCTAGCCCTTGGATGATCCATACATCTAATGGCTCATAAGATATCAACATCTCTATATATAAAGGGGTCTTGTATGACTGTTGTAGGCAGACTTTATGAATGAATGAATTAAACTTTGAGAAATCACTCAATGTTATCAAACTTGTGCTAAGAGCTGTAGTTTGAAACAAGCCTGATACATCTCCAAGGTGTTTGATCAGGGCCTTGTATTGTGAGTCAAGTTATACCTGTGCTTTGCTGTGGTTTAACTTACTTGCTGTTGAGGTTAGTTTATGGTGTTTGTGCTTTGCTGTAACACTTGAAACTGTCTCTAAAACCAGTCTTGAATCCTTTTTCTCTTGTGCTGTGCTGTAGAGGACTGTATCCAAGTCATATCCTTTGTATCTTTCAGCTAAAATAACTCACAATCACTAAAACAACACCCCTTGTTACTTGATATTGTATTCAGTTTGAGTCAAGCTAATCAAGTCACTTAAAACTTGTGAACCTTAGTAGTTTACACTCCAAATTGGTTATCAGAGCTTTGGTTGAGCGTCTTAGTGAGTTCATTTTCCCTAACTACATTTAAAAACACAAAAATAGCCCAATGAGTGAAGAGAGACTAGCAGGAGTAGAAGCAAGGATGGAGGATCTGGCTGGGATTGTAACCACCCTAACCAGAACCTTGGACCAGGTTATAGGCAACCATTTGCTTGCTGGAGGAAGAGGTAGAGGTCGTGGAAGAGGCCAAGGAGGAGGCAGAGGAAGGCCACCTGAGGATGAAGAGTATCCAGACTCAGATGACTCAACAAGAAGCAGAGCTTCCATCCACAGGAACACAGACAAACATCTTAAGGTAGATATCCCTGAGTTTTCTGGTAGTCTTAATCCTGATGACTTATTAGAATGGCTTAGAGAAGTAGAAAGGATCTTTGAGTACAAGGGGTACAATGATTCCAAGTCTTTTAAAGTAGCCATCCTTAAACTGAAAGGGTATGCTTCCCTTTGGTATGAGACTATGAAAGGGTTAAGGGCTAGGGAAGGTAAGGAACCCATCAAGTCTTGGACTAAACTGGAAAAGAAACTGTTAGACAAATTTGTTGCTAAGGATTACACCCAGGATCTGTTTATCAAGTTGTCTAAGTTGAAACAAGGAGAAAAACCTGTTGAATCTTATCTGAGGGAGTTTGAACAACTCACCTTACAATGTGATATAAATGAGAAACCTGAGCAAAGGATTGCTAGGTACTTAGAGGGTCTAGATAAGAACATTGCTAACAAGGTTAGGATGCAACCTCTGTGGTCATTTGCTGATGTTGTCAACCTATCTCTGAGAATTGAGAAGATAGGGAAGACTAAGCCTGCTACACCAAAACCTGTTAGGCCTTTTCAAACCAGACCTTATAGTGGGTTTAGATCAATGGATACCCCTAAGACAGCACCCCCACCTACCTTAGACAAGGGTAAGGGCATCAGGGGTCAAAAGCCAAGCACTTCATTGACTGAGAACAGAATTAGGTGCTTCCAATGTCAAGGCTATGGACATTTCAGGAAGGATTGCCCTTCTAAGAAGACCTTAACCATAATGGAAGTTGAGGCTTGGGAGAAAGAGGGTCTAGTTGAGTATGAGAGGGATGAGCATGAGGTTGAAGAAGTGGTGAGTGAGGAAGAAGAGTCTAGTCAGGAGGCAATAGTGGCACTCCCTGACACAGGCCACAGCTTAGTCCTATGGAGAGTGATGCATTCACAACAGATACCTTTGGAGGAGGATCAAAGGTCCCTCATTTTCAGGAGCAGATGTACCATACAAGGGAGGGTTTGTAACCTTATTATAGATGGAGGTAGTTGTACCAATGTGGCTTCTGTTACTATGGGTGATAAGCTGAAGTTGAGCACTCAAGATCACCCTCACCCCTATAAGTTGAGATGGCTGAGTAAGGGAGCAGAGGTTAAGGTAGATAAGCAATGCATGGTCCCCTTCTCCATTGGCAGTGTGTACAAGGATGAAGTATTGTGTGATGTGGTTCCAATGGATGCATGTCACTTGCTATTAGGAAGGCCATGGGAGTTTGATAAAAGCTCCATACACCAAGGAAGAAGCAATACCTATTCTTTCAAGCATGGGAGCAGGAAGGTGACATTAGCCCCCTTGCAACCACACCAGAAGAGCTATGGAAGTCCAAGTATGGCTGAGGATTTTAGTGGAGTTGTATTTCTATCTGAGTCAGCAATGGTCAAGGAGTGTAGTGAGGAGCAACCTATAGTAATGCTGCTATCAAAAGAAGTTCAGGAAGAGGAGTCTAAGGTGATCCCTGCAGATGTTAAGCCCCTCATGGATCAGTTCAAGGAAGTGTTTCCAGAGGAACTTCCTGATGGCTTACCCCCTTTGAGAGGGATTGAACACCAAATAGACCTTGTGCCAGGGTCTGTACTACCTAATAGACCAGCCTACAGATGTGATCCTAAGGCTACACAAGAGCTGCAAAGGCAAGTTGGAGAGTTGATGAGTAAAGGGTTTGTAAGGGAGTCATTAAGCCCTTGTGCTGTGCCTGCATTGTTGGTTCCTAAGAAGGATGGGACTTGGAGGATGTGCATAGATAGCAGGGCTATCAACAACATCACAGTCAAGTATAGGTTCCCTATACCTAGGCTTGATGACATGTTGGATGAGCTAAGGGGCTCAAGGTTCTTTTCTAAGATTGACTTGAGGCAAGGTTACCATCAATTGAGGATCAGAGAAGGAGATGAGTGGAAGACAGCCTTCAAAACAAAGCATGGCCTTTATGAGTGGCTTGTCATGCCCTTTGGCCTGTCAAATGCCCCAAGTACCTTCATGAGGTTGATGACAGAGGTGCTTAGGCCTTGCCGAGGGAGATTTGTGGTGGTATACTTTGATGATATCCTCATCTACAGCAAGAGCAAGGATGATCATTTGAGGCATCTTGAGGCTGTGTTTGAAATACTTCAGGAGAGCAAGCTCTTTGGGAAGCTTGAGAAGTGCACCTTCATGACTGAGGAAGTCAAGTTTCTAGGATATGTGGTCTCTGGTAGAGGCATTTCAGTTGATCAAGACAAGATCATGGCAGGCCAGTCTTGGCCTATCCCTAGGAGTATTACAGAAGTAAGGGGATTCCATGGTTTAGCATCCTTCTACAGAAGATTCATTAAGGACTTTAGCACCATTGCAGCACCTCTCACTGAGTGCATGAAGAAGGGAGAGTTCACTTGGACTGAGAATGCTTTGCAGGCTTTCAAACACATGAAGAGGCTCTTGTGCAGTGCACCTATCCTAAGATTGCCAAACTTTGATTGCCTTTTTGAGGTTGAATGTGATGCAAGTGGAGTGGGGATTGGAGCTGTCCTCATCCAAGAGAAGAAACCTGTAGCCTACTTTAGTGAAAAGCTAAGTGGTGCCAAGCTAAACTATTCTACATATGATAAAGAGTTCTATGCTCTTGTCAGAGCTCTGAGGCATTGGAGTCATTACCTGAAACCCAAACCTTTTGTCTTACACTCTGATCATGAGGCATTGAAGTACATAGGAGGCCAGCATAAGCTCAGTCACAGACATGCTAAGTGGGTGGAGTTCCTTCAGTCATTCACCTTTTCTAGCAAGTACAAGGAGGGCAACCAAAATGTGGTGGCTGATGCATTGTCTAGGAGATACACTCTGCTATCAACTATGGAGCAAAGGGTTCTTGGTTTTGAGTTCATGAAGGATATGTATCAAGAAGATCCAGACTTTGCAGAGGATTGGTTCGCACAGAAAGAGGGAACAAGAACCATTGATTCACCCTACACTTTGCAAAATGGATTCTTATTTAAAGGAAACAAGCTGTGTGTTCCCAGAGGATCTTATAGGAATCTATTGATCAAGGAGGTGCATGGAAGTGGCCTTGGAGGACACTTTGGGGTTCAGAAAACTGTGGACATACTACAAGATCAATTCCACTGGCCTAAGATGATGGGAGAAGTTCAAATATTGCTCAGAAGATGTGGAGTTTGTCAAAAGGCCAAGAGTTCTTTCCAAGCAGGACCTTACACCCCCCTACCAGTCCCATGTAGGCCTTGGGAGGATGTAAGTATGGATTTCATAATGGCATTGCCTAGGACAGCAAGAGGGAAGGATTCTATCATGGTGGTTGTGGATAGATTCAGTAAGATGGCACATTTCATTGCTTGCAAGAAGACTGAGGATGCTGTGAGTGTAGCAGAGCTATACCTTGATGAGGTGGTGAGGTTACATGGAGTTCCAAGGACCATTGTGTCTGACAGAGACACAAAGGTTATGAGCCATTTCTGGAGGACATTGTGGAAACTGCTTAACACTAGGTTATTGTTTAGTACCTCCCATCACCCTCAAACTGATGGCCAAACTGAGGTGACTAACAAGACCTTGGGAAGAATCTTGAGGTGTATAGTCAGCAAATCTCTCAAGGATTGGGACTTGAAGTTGGCTCCAGCAGAGTTCTCTTTCAATAGAGCTCCCTCAGCAGCCACAGGCCACTCCCCCTTTGAAGTGGTCTATGGTACTAACCCCTTAATGCCTTTGAGTTTGTCTAATGTGTGCAGGTCAGAGGTCCACTATGATGCCAAGAAGAGGGTGGAACAAATGCAAAAACTCCATGAATCAGTCAGAAAGCAAATTGAGAAAGCCAATGATCTATACAAAAAGAATGCCAAGGTTCCTAAGACCAAGAAAGACTTTGCACCAGGAGACCTAGTATGGATCAACCTAAGGAAAGAGAGGCTCCCTTCCAAGAGAAAGAACAAGCTAGAGCCCAGGGCAGATGGTCCTTTTCAAGTCACAGAGAAGATAGGTCCCAATGCCTACAAAATTGATCTACCAGGAGAGTATGCAGTACATGGAACATTCAATGTTGGAGATCTTAGTCCTTTCTTTGAAGACTCTGAGGGAGAAGAAGACACAGGCTTGAGGTCAAGCCCTTTTCAACCTGGGGAGGCTGCAGCAGGAGCTCACCCAAGGGGTCTTGATGATCAAACCACATACAAGACAAGCTTGACCCCTCAGATGGAAGCTCGAGTTACAAGGTCTAAACAACAAGTTATGACAGGTCAAGAACAACCCAAGCCAAGCCACCCCAATGAAGAAGACAGTCCAAGACTCAACAACCCATGCCAAGCCCCAATACAACCCACATTACCCACACAAGACAGACAAAAAAACCTTCAGGCACAGACAGACCAATCCACAAACTCTGCATCTAGGAGGTACACCAGAGCATCCCAACCACCCCCACCATGGCCTACCATCAAGCCAACCCATTAAGCTACAAGTTTGCCCAGGACAACCCCTTTTGAAGTCTAGTAGAAATTCATGAAACAGACACCCCAAGTCAAGAGTCCAGCAAACAACTAAAAACAGAGAAGGTACATGTCAGATTGTGGCTCCCTTTTGTTTAAGTCAACTTGTCATCGTCCAAGGCAGGTCTTATCTAAGTTATAATAAGAATAGAGAGTCCCAAGGAGCAGCAACACACCCAGGCAAGGCAGCAAGACAACAAGAGCAACAAATTTCCATTTCAGGAAAAATCCAAAAACTGCTTTATTTGCTTTTGTTCAGTCTGTTTTTCTTTTGTGGTTTGTGTCTGTTCTTATTAGTTGTTGAGCTCGTCCTATTGTGAGGCTCTTAATTAGTGTCAGTAAAAGTAGTTTAGATCCTAAGCTAGCCCTTGGATGATCTATACATCCAATGGCTCACAAGATATCAGCCTCTCTATATAAGGAGGTCTTGTATGTTGTTGTAAGCAGACTTTTATGAATGAATGAATTAAACTTTGAGAAATCACTCAATGTTATCAAACTTGTGCTAAGAGCTGTAGTTTGAAGCAAGCCTGATACACCTCCAAGGTGTTTGATCAGTGCATTGTATTGTGAGCTAAGTTATACCTGTGCTTTGCTGTGGTTTAACTTACTTGCTGTTGAGGTTAGTCTAGGGTGTTTGTGCCTTGCTGTAACACTTGAAACTGTCTCTAAAACCAGTCTTGAATCCTTTTTCTCTTGTGCTTTGCTGTAGAGGATTGTATCCAAGTCATATCCCTTGTATCTTTCAGCTCAAATAACTCACAACCCCTAAAACAACACCCCTTGTTACTTGATATTGTATTCAGTTTGAGTCAAGTTAATCAAGTCACTTAAAACTTGTGAACCTTAGTAGTTTACACTCCATAAAATATTCTACCTCTTCTAGAATCGTATTCATGAAGGTGGTTCTTGAGATCCAATTGTCATCATACTATTATGAAATGCTGTAATCGCTAAGTATATTCGAATGGATCGAAGAATTAAGGTATGTGCAAAACTCTTTGCATACCATTTTATTTTTGAAAACATTTTAATGTTCATCCATGCAAATTTCGATCTTAAAAATCAATTTACATTGAAGAGGTCGTACTTCTTCAAGTAAAAATTTACCAGGTCACATACCTGACCATCATGCATGGAGTCCATTACGAATCGTATGACTCTAAGCCATGGTAAGAAGTTGGGACTAGAAACAGTCTTTTATAAGTCACAGATTAGAATTCATCACTATTAAGGAGTGATAAAATTCCTCTCGACCTCTTAAGGTTCCGAAGAAACAACTACTGAACAAACAATGAGGAAACTTTTTACTTTTTCCGGACCATATGCTCAGTTTGTGGCTCTTGAAACATTTTCTCCCACTCTGTCTTATCAAGAAATAATCGTATTTTTTATTGAAATACAGCATCACGAGTCACAAACGCTTTGTTCTCGTGGTCATTGTAGGATTATTGAGCACTTGTTTCATTTGGATAACTTATAAATTAGGTACTCTACCCATCCATATCGTATATGGAATAAAATCAGACTGTTTTAAATGTGCTTTAATATGGTGGGAAAAGAAATAGAAGACAAAATAGTAAAAGCCCAAGGTTAGTTAAGTGGCTCAGTGTGACTTGACAAACACAAAACCATATCGTATAAGGTTCTATTTCTCTATGCAACAACACCTTATCTCATAATGTGTGTTAGAGAAGTTAACTTGTGAAACTATTTCACAATACTTTTGGTGAAAATCAAAGTCAATACTTAGATATTTATAGTTACGATTTAGTCGTAAGTCCTTGATCTAATACTCTTAGTGGTTAACTACTTCACATTGAAGCTCTTTGAACTTTTCAAAGATTTATCTTAGCACCTTATTAAGTAGAATCAAACATAATATCTACTTAAATCGTCGGTAAATAAAGTGAAGTAATCATTACCATCTCTGGTTGTGTTTGTTATTGGACCACACGTATTCTGATGTAATGGGGCCAATAACTTACTAGTTCGATTTCCTTTTCAACAAAAGGGCACGAATCATCTTGCCTTGAATACAAGATTCGCACACACCCTAAGATTCAAAATCAAATGTTTTAGATGTGCTACACAATCCAGAATTAAGATTAGATATGGGTCACCAATTTTGAGCCTTTTTCAATCTATATGACAAGTAATTTTTAGTTTTAGGTCAAGAATATAATTACCTTTGATTGGTATGGCATAACCATTGACCAAGTATAGGCATAAAAAGATACAACGTTTGTTCTATTCACAAAAGTGAAACACTTGTGTCGTATACTAAAGTGGATACTATATTCTTTATTTAGAGGTCGTGTACATAATAACTTTTATTAAAGTATACCCCTAAATCCAAAACTAGATTGATCACATTATAACTTTTATATGTCTCTATAGAAATAAAACTACAATAGTTCTATTTCCCTTGTAGGTCGACATTTAATCATGGTTAGTCGTCGCACGAATCATTATTATATGTATCGAATACATCAATGAAAACCATAATGGGTATCTAATACCCAAAAATTGCATTTAGCAAAATAAATGTCCATCATATAGATATTATGGGTGAAAATAGTACACCCAATTTCTAACTCTTTAGAAATCCTGGGGCAGATTCTTTTCTTGTGTCCTACACTGTAAGAATAGAATCATCAAAGGTTGGGTTTGACACCTTGCTTGGATTTTGACTTTAATATTAAAAATAGACTTGCCTTTTTTTCCCTCGCCTTGTGCCAACATCGTGTCAACCTACTCTTGAACCTCGTCATATTCTTAACAATTAAGAACAAAACATCTTTCCTAGAGCTCCCACTCACTTTCATGAATCTCTACTTAGATATGTAGATTAGAATTATTATGAAGACTATTTTTCATTTAATTCATTGTTTTACCTTCAAAAAGGATAAACCTTTCGTGAAGTGTCTACGGTATTTGGTTATTCACGATTTCAAATAAATCGATTAACCTAGTCATCCCAACTGATTTGGCCTCTTTTGAGGTTAGCCTCGACAAGGAGCATTATGACGTTATACCAAAAATAATAAATATTTTCTTTGGAGCAAAAAGATTGATGCACCATTGTAATAAGAAGACGTCACAAAAATTCAAAACGTTTTTGACTAAAACGTGTCTCATTTGTATACTGCAGCAGAAGCTCACCCAAGGGGCCATGATGATCAAGCCACAAACAAGGCAAATCTGACCCCAAGGACCCCTCAGATAGAAGCTCGAGTTACAAGGTCCAAACAACAAGCTATGACTAGCCAAGATCAAGCCAGGACAAGCCACACCAATGAGCAAGAGAGTCCAGGGCTCATCAACCCATGTCAAGCCCCAACACAACCCACATTACCCACACAAAACAAAAACAGAGCCATTCAGGCCCAGGCAGACCAATCAACAAACCCTACAGCTAGGAGGTACACCAAGGCATCCCAACCACCCCCACCATGGCCTACCATCAAGTCAACCCTCTAAGCTACAAGTTTGCCTAGGACAAACCCTTTTGAAGTCTACTAAAAACTCATGAAACAGACACCCCAAGCTAGAGTCCAGTGAGCAGCATAGCAGAGGCAGTACATGTTCAGATGAGGTTTCCTTTTGCCTAAGTCAACTTGTCTTCATCCAAGGCAGGTTTATCTAAGTTCTAATAAGAGTAGAGAGTCCCAAGAAGGAGCAAAACACCCAGGCAAAGCAACAAGACAACAAAAACAACAGATTTCCATTTCAGGAAAAATTCCAAAACTGCTTTATTTGCTTTTTTGATTCAGTCTGTTTTTTGTGTTTTGTGTCTGAACTTTATAGTTGTTGAGCTCGTCCTATTGTGAGGCTCTTAATTAGTGTCAGTAGTAGTAGTTTGAACCCTAAGTTGTCCCTTGGATGATCTGTACATCCAATGGCTCACAAGATACCAACCTCTCTATATAAGGAGGTCTTGTATGTTTGTTTTCAGTAGACTTTATGAATGAATTAAGCTTTGAGAAATCCCTCAAATCCTTCAAACTTGTGCTAAGAGCTGTAGTTTGAGTCAAGTCTGATACATCTGTAAGGTGTTTGATCAGTGTCTTGCTTTGTGAGTCAAGTTATATATGTGCCTTGCTGTGGTTAACTTGCTTGCTGTTTGAGTCTAGTCTAGGGTGTTTGTGCTTTGCTGTAACACTTGAAAACTGTCTCTAAAACCAGTCTTTGAGTCCTTTCTCTTGTGCCTTGTTGTAGAGGAGTGTCTCTAAGTCATATCCCTTGAGTTTTAGTTAAACAACTCATCCTCTCTAAAACAACATCTATTTGTTACTTGACATTGTTCTCAGTTTGAGTCAAGCTAATCAAGCTTCCTTAAAACTTGTAAACCTTAGTAGTTTACACTCCAAATTGGTTATCAGAGCTTTGGTTGAGAGTCTTAGTGAGTTCATTTTCCCTAACTACATTTAAAAACACAAAATTAGCCCAATGAGTGAAGAGAGACTGGCAAGAGTAGAAGCAAGGATGGAGGATCTGGCTGGGAATCTAACCACCCTAACCAGAACCCTGGACCAGGTAATAGGCAACCATTTGCTTGCTGGAGGAAGAGGCAGAGGACGTGGAAGAGGCCAAGGAGGAGGCAGAGGAAGGCCACCTGATGATGAAGAGTATCCAGACTCAGATGACTCAACTAGAAGTAGAGCTTCCATCCACAGGCACATAAACAAGCATCTTAAGGTAGATATCCCTGAGTTTTCTGGTAGTCTTAATCCTGATGATTTGTTAGAATGGCTAAGAGAAGTAGAAAGGATCTTTGAGTACAAAGGATATAATGATTCTAAGTCTTTTAAAGTAGCCATCCTTAAACTGAAAGGGTATGCTTCCCTTTGGTATGAAACTATGAAAGGGTTAAGGGCTAGGGAAGGTAAAGAACCCATCAAGTCTTGGACTAAACTGAAAAAGAAACTACTAGACAAGTTTGTTGCTAAGGATTACACCCAGGATCTGTTTATCAAATTGTCTAAGTTGAAACAAGGAGACAAACCTGTTGAATCTTATCTGAGAGAGTTTGAACAACTCACCTTGCAGTGTGATATAAATGAGAAACCTGAGCAAAGGATTGCTAGGTACTTAGAGGGTCTAGATAAGAACATTGCTAACAAGGTTAGGATGCAACCTCTGTGGTCATTTGATGATGTTGTCAACTTATCTCTGAGAATTGAAAAGATAGGGAAGACTAAGCCTGTTACACCAGAACCTGTTAGGCCTTTTCAAACCAGACCTTATAGTGGGATGAGAACCATGGATACCCCTAGGACAGCACCCCCACCTACCTTAGACAAGGGAAAGGGCATCATGGGTCAAAAGCCAAGCACTTCATTGACTGAGAATAGAATTAGGTGTTTCCAATGTCAAGGCTATGGACATTTCAGGAAGGATTGCCCTTCTAAGAAGACCTTAACTATAATGGAGGTTGAGGCTTGGGAGAAAGAAGGTCTAGTTGAATATGAAAGGGATGAGCTTGAGGTTGAAGAAGTGATGAGTGAGGAAGAAGAGTCTAGTCAGGAGGCAATAGTGGCACTCCCTGACACAGGCCACAGCTTGGTCCTATGGAGAGTAATGCATTCACAACATATACCATGGGAGGAGGATCAAAGGTCCCTCATTTTCAGAAGCAGATGTACCATACAAGGGAGGGTTTGTAACCTTATTATAGATGGAGGTAGTTGTACCAATGTGGCCTCTGTTACTATGGTTGATAAGCTGAAGTTGAGCACTCAAGAACACCCACATCCCTATAAGTTGAGATGGTTGAGTAAGGGAGCAGAGGTTAAGGTGGATAAGCAATGTATGGTCCCTTTCTCCATTGGAAGTGTGTACAAGGATGAAGTATTGTGTGATGTGGTCCCAATGGATGCCTGTCACTTGCTATTAGGAAGACCATGGGAGTTTGATAAAAGCTCCATACACCAAGGAAGAAGCAACACCTATTCCTTCAAGCATGGGAGCAGGAGGGTGACATTAGCCCCCTTGCCACCACATCAGAAGAGCTATGGGAGTCCTAGTATGGCTGAAGATTTTAGTGGAGTTTTGTTTCTATCTGAGTCAGGAATGGTCAAAGAGTGTAGTGAAGAGCAACCTATACTAATACTTATATCAAAAGAAGTTCAGGAAGAGGAGTCTAAGGTAATCCATGCAGAAGTTAAGCCCCTCATTGATCAGTTCAAGGAAGTGTTTCCAGAGGAACTTCCTGATGGCTTACCCCCTTTAAGAGGAATTGAACACCAAATAGACCTTGTGCCAGGGTCTGTACTACCTAATAGACCAGCATATAGATGTGATCCTAAGGCTACACAAGAGCTGCAGAAGCAAGTTGGAGAGTTGATGAGTAAAGGGTTTGTAAGGGAGTCATTAAGCCCTTGTGATGTGCCTGCATTGTTGGTTCCTAAGAAGGATGGGACTTGGAGGATGTGCATAGATAGCAGGGCTATCAACAACATCACAGTCAAGTATAGGTTCCCTATACCCAGACTTGATGACATGTTGGATGAGCTGAGTGGCTCAAGGTTCTTTTCAAAGATTGATTTGAGGCAAGGTTACCATCAATTGAGGATCAGGGAGGGAGATGAGTGGAAGACAGCCTTCAAAACAAAGCATGGCCTTTATGAGTGGCTTGTAATGCCCTTTGGCCTGTCAAATGCCCCAAGTACCTTCATGAGATTGATAACAGAAGTGCTTAGGCCTTGCCTAGGGAGGTTTGTGGTGGTATACTTTGATGATATCCTCATCTACAGCCAGAGCAAGGATGATCATTTGAGGCATCGTGAAGCTGTGTTTGACATACTTAAGGAGAGTAAGCTCTTTGAGAAGCTTGAGAAATGCACCTTCATGACTGAGGAAGTCAAATTTCTAGGATATGTGGTATCTGGTAGAGGCATTTCAGTTGATCAAGATAAGATCATTGCAGTGCAGTCTTGGCCTATCCCTAAGAACATTACAGAAGTGAGAGGGTTTCATGGCCTAGCCTCTTTCTATAGGAGGTTCATTAAAGATTTTAGCACTATTGCAGCACCCCTCACTGAATGTATGAAGAGAGGAGAGTTCACTTGGACTGAGAATGCCTTGCAGGTTTCAAACACATGAAGAAGCTCTTGTGCAGTGCACCTATCCTCAGGTTGCCAAACTTTGATTGCCTATTTGAGGTTGAGTGTGATGCAAGTGGAGTGGGGATTGGAGCTGTCCTCATCCAAGAGAAGAAACCTGTAGCCTACTTTAGTGAAAAGCTAAGTGGTGCCAAGCTGAACTATTCTACATATGATAAAGAGTTCTATGCTCTTGTCAGAGCTCTAAGACATTGGAGTCATTACCTGAAGCCCAAGCCTTTTGTCCTACACTCTGATCATGAGGCATTGAAGTACATAGGTGGTCAACATAAGCTCAGTCATAGGCATGCTAAGTGGGTGGAGTTCCTCCAGTCATTCACCTTTTCTAGCAAATACAAAGAGGGCAAGCAAAATGTGGTGGCTGATGCATTGTCTAGGAGGTACACTCTGCTATCAACCATGAAGCAAAGGGTTCTTGGCTTTGAGTTCATGAAGGATATGTATCAGGAAGATCCAGACTTTGCAGAAGATTGGTTAGCACAGAAAGAGGGAACAAGGACCATTGATTCACCCTACACTCTGCAAAATGGATTCTTGTTCAAAGGAAACAAGTTGTGTGTTCCCAGAGGATCTTATAGGAGTCTATTGATCAAGGAGGTACATGGAAGTGGCCTTGGAGGACACTTTGGGGTTCAGAAAACTGTGGACATACTACAGGATCAATTCTACTGGCCTAAGATGATGGGAGAAGTCCAAATAGTGCTCAGAAGGTGTGGGGTTTGTCAAAAGGCCAAGAGTTCTTTCCAAGCAGGACCTTACACTCCCCTACCAGTCCCATGTAGGCCTTGGGAAGATCTAAGTATGGATTTCATAGTAGCATTACCTAGGACAGCAAGGGGGAAAGATTCTATCATGGTGGTTGTGGATAGGTTCAGTAAGATGGCACATTTCATTGCTTGCAAGAAGACTGAGGATGCTGTGAGTGTAGTAGAGCTATACCTTGATGAGGTAGTGAGGTTACATGGAGTCCCAAGGACTATTGTGTCTGACAGAGACATAAATTTTATGAGCCATTTCTGGAGGACATTGTGGAAGCTACTTAACACTAGGTTGTTGTTTAGTACCTCCCATCATCCTCAAACAGATGGCCAAACTGAGGTGACCAACAAGACTTTGGGAAGGATCTTGAGGTGTATAGTCAGCAAATCTCTCAAGGATTGGGACTTGAAGTTGGCTCAAGCAGAGTTCTCTTTCAATAGAGCTCCACCAGCAGCCACATGCCACTCCCCCTTTGAAGTGGTCTATGGTACTAACCCCTTAATGCCTTTAAGTTTGTCTAATGTGTGCAGGTCAGAGGTCCATTATGATGCCAAGAAGAGGGTGGAACAAATGCTAAAACTCCATGAATCAGTCAGAAAACAAATTGAGAAAGCTAATGATCTATACAAGAAGAATGCCAAAGTTCCTAAGACCAAGAAAGACTTTGCACCAGGAGACCTAGTATGGATCAACCTAAGGAAAGAAAGGTTCCCTTCCAAGAGAAAGAACAAGCTAGAGCCAAGAGCAGATGGTCCTTTTCAAGTCATAGAGAAGATAGGTCCTAATGCCTACAAAATTGATCTACCAGGAGAGTATGCAGTCCATGGGACCTTCAATGTTGGAGATCTTAGTCCTTTCTTTGAAGACTCTGAGGGAGAGGAAGACACAGGCTTGAGGTCAAGCCCTTTTCAACCTGGGGAGGCTGCAGCAGGAGCTCACCCAAGGGGCCTTGATGATCAAGCCACAAACAAGGCAAACCTGACCCCAAGGACCCCTCAGATGGAAGCTCGAGTTACAAGGTCCAAACAACAAGCTATGACTAGCCAAGATCAAGCCAGGACAAGCCACACCAATGAGCAAGACAGTCCAGGGCTCATCAACCCATGCCAAGCCCCAACACAACCCACATTACCCACACAAAACAAAAACAGAGCCATTCAGGCCCAGGCAGACCAATCAACAAACCCTGCAGCTAGGAGGTACACCAGGGCATCCCAACCACCCCCACCATGGCCTACCATCAAGTCAACCCTCTAAGCTACAAGTTTGCCCAGGACAAACCCTTTTGAAGTCTAGCAAAAACTCATGAAACAGACACCCCAAGCTAGAGTCCAGGAGCAGCATAGCAGAGGCAGTACATGTTCAGATGAGGTTTCCCTTTTGCCTAAGTCAACTTGTCTTCATCCAAGGCAGGTTTATCTAAGTTCTAATAAGAGTAGAGAGTCCCAAGAAGGAGCAAAACACCCAGGCAAAGCAACAAGACAACAAGAACAACAGATTTCCATTTCAGGAAAAATTCCAAAACTGCTTTATTTGCTTTTTTGATTCAGTCTGTTTTTTGTGTTTTGTGTCTGAACTTTATAGTTGTTGAGCTCGTCCTATTGTGAGGCTCTTAATTAGTGTCAGTAGTAGTAGTTTGAACCCTAAGTTGGCCCTTGGATGTACTGTACATCCAATGGCTCACAAGATACCAACCTCTCTATATAAGGAGGTCTTTTATGTTTGTTTTCAGTAGACTTTATGAATGAATTAAGCTTTGAGAAATCCCTCAAATCCTTCAAAGTTGTGCTAAGAGCTGTAGTTTGAGTCAAGCCTGATACATCTGTAAGGTGTTTGATCAGTGTCTTGCTTTTTGAGTCAAGTTATATATGTGCCTTGCTGTGGTTAACTTGCTTGCTGTTTGAGTCTAGTCTAGGGTGTTTGTGCTTTGCTGTAACACTTGAAAACTGTCTCTAAAACCAGTCTTTGAGTCCTTTCTCTTGTGCCTTGCTGTAGAGGAGTGTCTCTAAGTCATATCCCTTGAGTTTTAGCTAAACAACTCATCCTCTCTAAAACAACATCCATTTGTTACTTGACATTGTTCTCAGTTTGAGTCAAGCTAACCAAGCTTCCTTAAAACTTGTAAACCTTAGTAGTTTACACTCCATATACTCTTCATAAGAGACATTTGTAATGGTAAATATGAGGATCAAAAAGAAAAATTCATTTTGTCATTAGCTACGGTGGTTTAAACGGAGATCGCAATCAAAATGCTACCGTATAAAATAATGGAAACCCTTTCCACGATTGAACGGATTTACAAGTTCATAGAAGGATAAAATATTTGTCATTTGCGCGTATAAAATAAATATCAACGGAAAATCAACATTCATTGCTCATATATAATTTACTTGTAAAACAATTTTAAACAAGTCACTCATATAATGACCCCTCACGAAATTATATAAGTGATTCCAAGACCCATCTTTAGACAAAAATAGTCATCGTATGCTACCTTTATCTAAAAATGGTAAGTCAATACTTGACTAACTCTACACTTAGAACTCTTCGTTAACGGATTTCAACTAAATCCATCTCCTAGTCCCAAGATAACGCTTATCTCATTGAATCCAATCCAATTTTGGCTTGTGATCGCATCACCCTACTTACCCGAGGTAAAAAGGGACCCACGAGCGTGGTAGCCCTAATGAACACGGGCCTCATAGGTGCTTCAATTGGTAAGGCTAAATCTCAATTTTTTAAGTTATGTGAGAGGTCTTGTCAATTTAGTTATTAATTCCCTATAAGCGAACTAAGTCGGTGAATTTTGAATAACTTTGAATTGACAATCGAGAAATAAAAATGCATGTTGGCGATTTTGGCCTGAACGAAAAAACATAAAGCAAGCAAATAATAAATCCTAGTATGTCCACCTAGCTAATCCAATTAACTAGTAGAATACAAAATCGGAAACCAACTCCTTGGCCCCTTGCCTCTTCATGGTACATGCTCCAAAAAGGCACCGTCTTTTGGAACACCGACTTCGGGAGTCTCCGTCTTCATAATAATTAACTACAAAATATACAAATAAAATTCCTATTATACATTAGATCTAGAAAATGAAATTAAATTATTACAAATGGCGATACGAGATCGCAAATAAAATTACAACCGAATCGGTATTCCCTTACATTACGGGTAATACCAATTAAAATAATCTAGGCCATACTAGGTACAACTTGCATTAAAAATTAAATAAATGACATTCATTCATTCAACAATAACAACGTAAATAAAATGCTGAAAAATATGCCAAAATCACCCTTAACACTTATCATGCTCATTCAAGCTCGGTTTTATGGACTTTATCGATTTTTAACCATTAAAAATCAATAATCAATACTTAAATCGTATTTAAGCTCAAACTAATTATCTAAACCAATTTAGAACTCAAAATTAGTCCCCACTAAATTTTTTTGTATTTAATTAGTTCGAATTGATCGTATTTGCTAAATATAGAGGTTTAATCATAACATTTATGAAATAACCCCAAATTAAAATATAAAACTCATAAAAATTTGAAACCAAAAATTTTGTACATTCTGGAACATTTAAAGGAACTCTAAAAACCAGAAACATTTGCCCAAAAATTTTGAAAAAGTTTTATGAACAAATAACTTAATATTCAATGGTTTTATCAAATAAAAACCATTAAATATAGTAAAACAGTGCAATAAATTATACATTTTCACCAAGATGATATAAATTAGATTATAAAATGTATAAAAAATTTTCAAGACCATAAAAAGACGTTTAAATTTTATGATCATAATAATCTCACTTTATTGACTTTTATCTTATAAAAATCAATAATCATGTAAACCTTAATTAAAAGTCACGAAATTTTACATACAGTATGTAAAATATTTATGTGAGATCATATAAAAATTTCATGGCCAGAATAAACATACAACTATTTTTAGTTAACTTTTAACATAAAACATGCATATTAACATGATTTAAAGGCCATAAATCAAAATAAATAGCAAATTAATCCCTAAAATCACCAAATTTGACCACAAACATTTTGAGGTCAGTAGGTATGCATTTAAATCAAAAATTTCGTGCAAACCAATTTTTAACACAAATTTTCAATTTTACCCAAGTTATCGTATAACTCGATTTTAATGCTTAAAATCGACATGCATGTAACAATTGAGCTCTGATACCACATGAAAGTCCTAGACCTCTAATTAGACTACTCTAATTATTTCATTAAATTACATTAACTTAATGATTTAGGATCTAGTTATCATGCATGCAAATATTAAAGCATAAAAGAAAAGATAAGACCAAAACATCCTTACATTGTGATTTTTTGGTTCAATATGGGCACAATAAGAACTCCTTATTATTGTTCTTGAGCATGAAATTAATGGATGATCTTCCATAAAACAACTTCCAAAGTAGAAGGTCTCCTTCTTGTTGCACCCAAGATTAAACCCAAATAATCTTACCTTATTATTAACTAGATAATAAGTAAGAAATAATACTACTAATATTATTGTATTACTACACTAGTAATATGTAGAGAATATTAGTTTGCATGTAAGTTTTAGAGAGAAGTTGAGTAAGTAAGAGAAGTTAGAATAAAACACAAAAATTCAAGTGGTTAAAAAATGAACAACTCTTGTTCTATTTGAAGGCCAAAATGGCCGATCCACTTGAGCTATAATTGAGCTCAATTTTGTTTATTTTATTCACATGCAAGATGGCTTGACTGTAGAGTTAAATCAATGATTAAAGCTTGTAGGATATGTCATTATCAAGTGTGTTTATGTGCAAGTCACTCAAGACAATTATCATTGTCTTTTATGTGTACACAACCGGTCACTTGTGTCCAATATGGACCATTTTGATTTTTGATATTTGTCCCACAAATACTTATTAACCATATGCTTAATTATCTTGTATAATTAAGTGTTAATTTGATCATATAACAATTATATGACTCAAAGTAATAAATAATCTATACTTAACTTTTAAGTGATATTATACCATTATATCAATATATAATGGGTCCCACAATGCCCAGTTAATTTATTTTACAACTCTTTGTAAATATAATTAACTAATTACCTCTATCTCAAAATATATGCATAACCTCAACTAATTTAATGAATTAACGATTAATCACTAAATTAAATCTTATTTAATCGTATTAAAATAAGACGTAAAATTTATTCAGTCAGTTGTCGTATAATTGACTAATAAACTTAAGTGGAATGAGTTCCTAACTCAATTTCCAATAAACAACTCTCGTAACTAAACGTACATATCAAATATATGTAATGCTCTAATTAAACTGTATCGTATACAAATAATTACTATTCTATTTGGGTCTCATCCTATAGGTGTGATCTAAAGGGATCAGTTGATTACCGCCGTCATACGACAATAACGTCA
This sequence comes from Heliosperma pusillum, assembly GCA_022085475.1. NCBI lineage: Eukaryota > Viridiplantae > Streptophyta > Magnoliopsida > Caryophyllales > Caryophyllaceae > Heliosperma > Heliosperma pusillum. The sequence goes on along the minus strand of JAIUZE010003094.1, from coordinate 8,470 downwards.
AACTCTAGTTAGCCGAGCGTTACCGATTTACGTTAATCAACTGAGGTGGAGTATCAAAATATACTAATCATGCCACGAATATTTCAAATGAGATTTATTATATAAATGCACTATTGTGGAGGACACTTACTCCAACAAGGTGCTCCCATGAGGGGAATTGCATTTATGCAAATTACCGCCGCGACGAGACTCTGATATGGCACACCTTGCTTTTCTTTTTATCTAGACTTTCTTGTGGTAGGTACCCCCATGAGGGGCTGGATTTATGCACACTACCACCGCAACGAGACTCTAGATTAGCATATAGATTAGCTTGCATTCACGTAGATCATGCATCTTTGTCTTATATCCCTTGCATTTAATTAGTTCTAGGCATATTAATTAGTTCATGCATTTCCTTTAGATTTATACCATTTGCATAAGTAACCCTCTTGTATATATCGTTAATATTGTACATATTGCTTTTATTTCCCAAATATCAAAAATCTTAAAAACATGTTCTTTCCTTTATGAAAACCAAAAACACCAAAAACATGCATTTCTTTACTTTTGATAATCTCATTTCATACATTAGGGACAATGTATGTTCCTATGTGGGGGATGGGGAATTATTTTGATAATTTGAAAATTTTGAAAAATCCCAAAAACATGTATTATTTTTTTCATTTAAAATCGTTCAAAAATCCAAAAAATCCTAAAAGTTTTAAAAATCCTAAAAATTTGCATTGTTTTTATTATAACCTCCATACATAGGTCCGCTACACATCGCTTAAGAGACTTATAGAAGGGAATAAGAAGACCGCCATGGTATGATCGTTCTTATTCATGCCCCTTCTTTCTTTCTTTACTTTATCACATGAGGAGTTTAGAGGAATTGTTGATGATTGCGATGTGGATTTTGATGAATTGGCGGTTGTGTGACTTATGTGCTGTTAGGGGGTTTCATTAGATTAATTGTCACGTAGGTCACTAGAGCATTTGCATTAGTTTGTATATATGTTGCTTAATTCTAGATCATGTCATATAGTTGCATTTAGGAGAACTTTTTAAAAATGCCTAATTTGGAAATTGAACAAGCTTGGATAGGCCCTTGTAGATACATTTTTTTGCTTAGCACTTTGCCTATTAAAATAGATTTTGAAACACCCTTTAATGTGTATTTTTAGTGTAATTTTCGCACCGTCTCCTAGAGCCTAGTCAAGGGCTTGCATTTACCATCTTGACCATCCTCATGGTGTGAAAATTCCTTGGTGAACGCTTTCCTAGGAGACTCTCAAGGGCCATGTAATTGTCCAATCATCACATTTCACTACATTTGACAAAAGGAAAAATTTTCCACCACAAGTCCAAAAATTGAGTTCAAACACAATTGAAAAGAAAAGCTTGAAATTTTGCATATCTTTGCCTTAGTACTAGCTTAGGAAGTGCATATGGAGACTTCTAGGTTCTTCTTGAGTACCCTCACTACATATGGGGTCACTCTCGATGTCGCTACGGCGAGGATTTGCCTATTGTTGGTCTCAACCGCACACCTTTCGCTAGGCTATTTTGCTCCCAAAAAGACACCCAAATCAAGCAAAACTCAAAGACAAAAACAAAAACAAATCACAAAAACAAAAACAAACAAAACAAAATCAAATAAGAACTCAAACATCTCGTTTCCTTACCTTTTTTATGATTACTCCTACGTTACATGGCTAAGAGGGGACTGCCCTTCCTTTCACTTAGGTGAGAGGCGGAATTTTTGATCCTACAGTGTCTTCTAACACCATGGTGCCCTCACTTTCCATCCCGCCTTATCACCCTTGACAAAGCTTTCTAGTGAACGTGAACCAATATATTAAGTTTACACAATAAAGAGGTGATTCATTTCTATCTTTCTAGGCCTAGTTCTTTGTAAAACTAGTAAGTACATAGAAATTTGCATGCTTGAATTATTTCCATTTTAGATGAATCCCGGCACATGGATGAGGCGTGTTGCCACTTGCTTTTGTAGATGCATTCTCATATGTTTTGTGTGCTTTATTGTCTAGAATGCATCGGAGTTTTGGCAAGACCCCACTTGCCTTGCAAGAAGGTATCCTACCTCATGGATACCTTCTTGCGAGTTGAAGGGACGGAGCAAGGCCCGTTAATTGCCTTGTAACGGTTAGGTTTAGCGTAGTTAAATAAGGGTCTTGACTATTGTTCATCCTTACTCGGGACGAGTAAAGGTTTGGTTTGGGGAGATTTAATATAGTGTCATTTCACCCTCATTTTCTACCCTTTATGTATTACCTCATCACAACTAATTTGTATTTGAGCTTATGTGTATTTTTTTCTTGAGCTTTTTATTGTTTATAGGGGTTTAAGTTTTATCTAATTTAACTAAGTTTATATGTATTATTTTTGAGTTATATTATAAGTTTTTGAGCTTAATATTTAAGTGAAATAATGCGGAAACTTTATAATAAAACTTAACTTTTTGAAAGGCTTTTGAAAGCCTTAACTTATTGCGAGACAATTTCTCCCAACTTTTTTGTAACTTGAAAGGCCTTTGAAAACCTTAATATCGTAGTACAAAATCTACTACCTTTCACTAATCTATTGAAAAATCAGTTTTCCTATTACTTTATGCATTTTATAAACCCTTTTGTTGTTGATCGTCGCCTAACACGACTCTTTAATTCGTACTTGTTTTCATAAGTAACATACCCCTTTTATCTTTAACCATAGTACTTGCTTAATTACCCAAGGTATCACTTTTACTCTCAATTGTAAAATGGTGTCATAATAAATTAAGTTTGAGACAGTCTCTCAAGAGACAATAAATGTGTAGAAATATTGTAAATGTAAGGTAAATAAAAAAGTTTCAAAATTTAGTGAATAAGAGAATTAAAATAATATTCTGATGCAACAATTAAAAGAGTCGTGCTTTTCTCATTAACCATGTTAGCTTTCTTTCTTTCTCTTCGTCTTTAAATCCATTAAAAAAAACTATTTTAGTTCCTCTATTCACAAGCAAATATAAAATTATAATTTGTCTCTTAGAAGAAGTTAATGGTGACAAGGATTTTACACCATGATACTCTTCCGGCACAGCTATTAATTAGCGGATATAAAGAAAAATATATAGGTAATCTATAATGGTAATAAACGATATTGTTCTTCATTAGAGACAAGAAGTGATGGATCCTAATATTTGTGTCCTAAAGTATTCACCTATTTCTATTTATACAACTACCCTAAATAGCTGTCATAAATTCATAGTTAACAAGCCAAAGATAAATAAACTGCTATTAAAAATGAGCCTGATATAAGATTACACCCATCAATACAAGGTGGTGTGTTAGTTTATGTCAAAATCATCACTGTAACAGGTTACTATGTACATTGTTACCAAATTCTCTCTATATTTTGTTTTTCCAATTGTTCTCTAAATATTTTTTTTAAGTTTTTGTGTGTATTGTCTAGATTTGAAAATGGCAGCAACCTCCAAGGAAACCCTTTTACGAACAATGGACGCAATTGTTACCGAGCTCGAACAAGAGGTATAAATTGTCATTTCTAGTTTATTTTATCGTATGTATTTTACAAGTACTCAAAATTTGTGTAAAATGGCTTTAAATGAAAATGTGTTTTACAATTATATTTTATCTTGGTTATACATTAATCAGATGCAAAACATTAAACTTGCTAGTTTCTTGACATGGTAAAGTTTGCTCAATGTTGTATCAACCGATTTTATACGAAAACCAAGCTTATTCTTTTTGTTGTTCTTTAATTAATTATGTGATAGTTCGTTTTAGGTTAATATACATTATATTTTTCATCATGTAATTATTTTTAATTATTTTAAGAACTAAAGGAACAAAATATTTTTGCAAAACTAATATTATCTTGATTGTATATTTCATATTAAAATGATAGATGAGGTTATTGTAATATGCATATACACCAAATTGCATGTGTTTCACATATGAAGTTGTGATTCTGAATTTCCAAGTATTTAGTAGTAATGAGATTGTTAACATAATGTTAGATGAACTAAAATCACTAGTATTTTGGGTAACCACGTTTAATCCTAATAAAAATATGCCCGTTTGATGGATTTGTTGGCCAAATATAAATTTTTTGATATGATCATTTATTGAAAGGCCTAATTATTTAAAGAAATAATTTTCTTAGATTGATCATTCTATATAAGAGGTAAAATGGAAAATTTAATTGAATTATATATTTTATGCGTTCATAACGAAATTACTTTTTGGCGGGAATTCTCGTTGATAATAGATAGTGTTTGGTAACAAATAACTAATATTGTAACAACTCATATACGCGCGAAAAGGAAATTTCAAAAAACCGTTAAGGGTAACTATGAATAGAAAAAAAATATAAAATTAAATGCATATTTGACTCTTAAATACATGCTTCATAATGCATTTATAAAGTATTACGATGTACTATATTATCTACTATATCGCTACATGGAATTTTGACTTTTACCATTGCACTATTCTAATTCGAAATACAATTTATTAGCTTGGACTTTTTATGTTGTAAAAACCCGTGTTTATTGCGTTTTTGTGTTATTATTGGATTTCTTTCAAACTTTTATTAATCACAAATGAATAATGACACACACATTTTATAATTAAATTCTTGGTGACAAATGAAATTAATCTATCCATTGTCAATTTCATGTATATTTATCTTTTTTTTTCTTTGTGATGGTTGCAGGGTTTAACAGACGAATATTTTCGTTTGGCATACCAGCTTAAAGGAGTGAATGGACCTTACTTTTTTGCAAATTTGGTGCTTACATTCATATCTGAAACACACAAGGCGTTGATAGAGCTGAGTAAACTTTTGTATGTCATTTTACCAACTTGATTTACATTTATTTTGGGGTTTTTTTATAACTACTATCTAATATAGTCTGACTAGGTTGAAAGCCCATACCAAGGAATGTTAGTTTTAAAAATAAAGTTATGAACATGCAATGTTGAATAGGTGCTTTAAAGTATTAAATGTGATTTAGTCTAATAACTAACGTCATGACTTCATGCAACAATTTTATTATATCAATTAAAATGTACTCTCTCTATCCTGATTATTTGTTTATCTTTAATTTTGGCACAAATACTGAGGATAGGGAATGGACCAATGGTAGCTAATAAGTATTGAAGGACAAGTGGTTAATAGTCTCATTAGATGATCAAATTTCCTATCAAAAGTCTTTTCAATATAGAACATTAAAGAAATGAATGAGGCACCAAAAATGGAAAAGATAAACAAATGACCAGGACTTAGGGAATACGTACTATCGACATAAAGTCAAGGTTAATTATTTGTTCTCCTTATATTTTATTCTCTAGTGGCTCATTTGACACCAAAAAAGGATATGTGGAAACTAAATATTTCCGCCTTTATAAATTAATTTTTTTGAAAATAGTTATATTGTTATAAGGATAAGAGGATTGCATTTAACAGTTTCACATGACCCATAAAAAGAACAAAAAAATGTTAAAACTTGACATATTAACATTTATTTTACTTATACTTAAAGTTTTAGTAAAAAGTAATGTACTTTATAGGTCAATGTAGGACTAATGACGATATGCCAGTTTTCTAACAATCATACTTTAGAAAAAAAAAACACTAAAATACGTCATTAATTCAACCATATATATATAATCACACACTCAATTATCAATCATTATTGAACGAAATCACCAAGCTAAATTACCATTTTTCTATGTCTAGAAGTTTAATTGACCCAACTTTAACTTTATATCATATTATGATCTTATTCATAAGATATTGTTTTTGAATTTTTCACATGCCTTTTAGACTTGTCTCCGTATTCACTTTAACATGTCTTCATAAATAAAGATAATTTGATCATTGCTTAGTATATATATATAAATATGTGTGTTCTCTGAATAACACATTCTTATTTTATTTTCAAAGGTTTGTACATTAATCCATAATTCATATAAAACCTAATTTGTTTTTAAAAAATAATTAAATAATATTCTAAATTTTGTCATCCTAATCTCCTACACAAAAACACATGTAGGCAAAATATAACACTAACAAAACGACTATGAAAACTGGCTGTATTAGAATTAATTCACAAAGTCAGCTACAATTTTATCTATATAACGAAGATCGATTTACACTCACCTTGAAATAACGATGAAATAAGATGATTTGAGTTTAGAAATTTGTTTCATACACATACTCTCATTTTTAGTACCAACCTTAACATATTCCTCTTATTATATTAGTTATACCATTATAGACGAGCTTAATCATTCATTTGTTTTTAGTGTTATGTCATTTTGGTATTTAACTGAACTAGTTGTACTTATATGTAATTAAGCGTTTTAAGATTAACCTATTAGGTACTCTAGATTGATTTATTATCAATAAAGGAAATTAACATTTATGGCTAGATTGATCTTACTAACAAAAGAAAATAAAAAAAAATCAATATATCACACTAAATAGGCGAATTTTGAACTTTGTTCTATCGGATTAAAAAATCACCCATGCATTTTCAATCTAAATTGATATAAATTCCTTATAAAAGTGAATTTTGAAACCAATTAAAAGATAGAGAAAATCATAAATTACACCCTTTTTAAAGTCAAAGGTTTTCAAATAACATTTTATAATAAAAAATAAAAAATTAAACTACCTTTTATGTAAAAATCACTAACTCGGTCATCTGAGTAAGTTTATTATTATTATTATTATTATTATTTGTTAACACCAGAACTTTTATTAAGATTAACAACAAGTTTATAAGAATTAATGAGCAGCCGAGAGCTCTCACTCCCTTAGCAACAGCAAAGCTAAGTCTAGTAAAAATGTAAGCGACATCTCAATCCCCGGCATCCTGAGGCACAGAGAAATTCTGAATTCGCTTGAGCAAGTCAACATCATACATATCTAGATCCTCAAATGAAGAGATGCAGAAAGGTAGAAAATTATAGCCCGCCGCCATGCACCAATCATGATACTTTGCACACTTACGCTGAGCAGCATCAGCGACAATACGACCGGGCACAAAATCAGACATCCCAGACTGAGTCAAGGGAGAAGACCCTGTCTGATCGACACACACATCTCGCCCCTTTCCCCGGAATAAATTGACAAATCCGTTGGATAAAGGGGCTTATCATGTCCATCTACCAAAACGATGTCAACCTCCCTACCAGCAGGAATCCAAGACCTGAAGCAGATGTCCAAAAGAGTGTCGCAAACGAGGTTATACCGATGCTTAATGCCCACAGTACCAGCACAAGAAACATCATCATAACCATATACATCCTTATCAAAGAGCCGACAACAAGCAGGATAAGGCCTAGACATCGAGAGCAACGGAACATCAATGCGATAGCTAAGTATGCTACGGTAAGACCTCCCATTTATAGTCTGCCCTAACCCAAAAATAATAACTGCTCGCAACAAATCAGAGGAGTGAACACCCTGATGAGACTTCCATAAAGCCACATGTCGTGGAGTCAAAGAGAAAAAAGAGTACGATGTAGCGGCAACCTTCGCGAAATATTCATTTGCCAATTTCTTCATAAGTTTAAGGGCAGCGATTTCACTTGGGTCACGTAGAATATCAGAAACCGTGACTTCATTAAAAACACCCAGGACATCATCAAATGTAGGGCCAACAACAATGATACCTGATGGACGAAGAGGCTTAGCCTGCAACTAAGAATACGGTAAACGACACGCCAAAATAACATAATGTAGTATATCCCCCAACAACATATATAAACTCCGAGCCCACCAAAATAAAAATGGAAGATTGCAACTCGCCACCGCCAATCCCAAAACCAGACCCAGACGTAGTGACAATACGTCCAAGCTAGAACGAAGCCCCAAATCAAAAGAAAGCTTAGCCGACCAAAAGACACCCGGTGAACAAGTACGAAAAGCAAAATAGAGTTTGAAAATACCAGTAAAAGCTCGAAGCAGAAGAACCTCACGCTAAGGCTTCTCAATCCTTGCAACGGAATCCATAAGATTTATGGTCCTAGCCACTCTTTTCGCCACAAGGTCCCTACCAAAAACAGGGCACAAACTTACAGGACCACCCAGAATAGTGACACCACGCAAAGGCCGAGCAATAGAGCAGGGGTAGACACCAGGAAGCCGACTCCTAGGGTCCTATGTAGACCAAAAGACCTCGGTTGGATGAACATTAAGATGCCCAAATCTAGGACTATCCTCCATAATCAGATCCAAAACCTTTCCCACAACCAAAGTGTCCCCAAAAATAGAGGGTCTAAATTAAGTGAGATAAGTGACCTCGGTATTATTATTATTATTATTATTATTTTTTTTTTTTTTTTTTTTTTTTATTATTATTATGCGCGCAGCTTTCATTAAAATAAAATGTAAAGTTTACAAGAAGTTGGTGGGGAGCCGAGAGACAATCTGGGCCCCCACCCCCTTAGCTATA
>JAIUZE010003092.1:0-49296 GCA_022085475.1 Heliosperma pusillum | reverse complement strand
GTTCTGATGAATTCAGTCAATGGATTTGCACTAAGAGTTATGGTCAAATGCTTATATTATGGATTAATTGGGAGGGCCAAGTGGCTAACTGTACCGAGTAGAGTGACAAATTGTACACGAGTTCTTATATGAGACTGTTTCACGATAAATGTAGCATGAGTCACATTATGAGTAAATTGTTTTTTTCCGTGGCCTTTTTTTCCCTTTTGTCTGATTCTAGCGGTTACTTATGATGCACATTATTTTAATTTGGAACGGTTTCTTAGGAGAATTCCTTGAAGTTGTATTTCCTAGAATGTTATTTATGGCCCTTAGTTGCTGTTAGTTGACTAGAAAAATATGTTGCCCGGAGAAATGTTCCGGTTTTAGAGCAGATAGTGATGACTAAGGGAAAGAAGACATTCCTGTATTTCAGATTACCATTACAAGTATACTACATTTGCACCATGGTGTATAAATGGTAAACATGAGATACAACTTGCTTAACACATAACTGAAGGCATTAGACTAGCAGATTCAACGTCGACGTTGCTGCCTTGTTGCTCTCTTTACTTTCCTCCTTGGCCTCTGTTGAAACGTCTCCATAAACCATTCATGGTACTTGTCAGTAATGTAGAGCTTCCCAATGACAATACCAATTATAAATCCGCTCACACACCCGCATGATCGTACTAACCAGTCAATTAATCTGGAATGCTCATTGCTCATGTCCTTCGTAATTGGTGGCAATTCCGGAGCTTCTTCATTATTATGACATCTTTTAGATATTAAGTTTCCACACAGTCTGGGGTTTCCTACATAAGAGCCACTTAGGAAGGTGTCAAACTGGTTTCCTTGTGGTATGAGACCTTCTAAATCGTTGTAGGAAACATCAAAGACCTCAAGAGATGTTAATTTAGCCAACTCGGGAGGGATTACTCCATAAAGGTTGTTCCTAGAAAGGTCCAAGGACTCGAGATCTATCATGTTAGCCACTGAGACCGGAATCCTGCCATCTAAATTGTTGTTTGATAAGTTAAGTGCTTGAAGCCCTTTAAGTTCGCCAATGACATCCGGAATCTTGCCTGTGAAGTTATTGCTGGAGAAGTCGATGACTCTAAACACTTCAAGTATCTGCGAGTAAAGTCTCTCACTGCCTTTGCTTGTTATCGTGATCGAGTATTCAAATGTCTCCAAAAATACAGATCCCTCTTCATCTACACCCGCCCCTACTACAAAAGTAATCGTTGTATTATATGAAGCAGATTGTCCTTCCTTCACAGCCATCATGTTGCTTCAATTTCGAAGATATCTCGATGGTAAGTCACCAGTGTAAAAGTTGTGTGATAAATCAATGATACGCAGACTACAAAACTGACATCCTAAATCTTGATCAGATACGATTCCATGAAAGTTGTTATGGCTCAGAACCAAAACCTGTAAGTTGGGTAGATTTCCTAACCATGATGGGAAAGTATCATTTATACGATTTTTTCCTATATCGAGAACCTCAAGCCTTGTACAATTCTCCAATGACTTTGGCAGGTCGCCTTCCAATTGATTTTCACTCAGGTTTATCATCTTTACAGTGCAGTGCGATGTGAAAGATGTGGGCATACTGCCATGGAAATTATTTCCTCTCAAATTCAAAACTTGTAATGAATCGCCAAGCTGATCTCCTATGCAATGAGGGATCTGGCTACTCAAGTTGTTGCTGGACAAATCCAGCTTGATTAGAGATGTAGCCATGCATATTTCTTTCGGTATTACTCCTGAAAACAAATTGCTTGCGACATCATAGCTCTTTATAGACAAAGGTGGGATAGGAAGTTCTCCTTGGAAGTTATTGCCCTTAATGTCAAAAACTTCCAAGCGAGTCCATGGGAGGGTTGTCATTGGTTGAGCAAAACCAGTCAAATTATTATGACCTAGCTCAAAACTGAGGAGACTCTCTTTAGTTGTCTTCACAAACCATTGTGGAATGCTACCCTTGATGAGGTTCTGTTCAAGCCGCAAATGCTCTAGTTTCTGCTGACCTCGCAAGAATACTGGGAATTCAGTTAAGTTGCAACCCATAAGCCAGAAGAGTTGTAGGTTGGGAAGAGATGTATTGGTCTGTGAAGTGGGGGAAAACGTTAGGTTGGTACCTGTGAAAATCAGGTAACGAAGGTTTTGTAAACCGGAAAATGTCTCAAAGTTGCCAAACAAACTACTGTAAGTCGTCAATGCCAGACCTTGTAGGTTTGTTAGTTGTGCAAACCATTGTGGTATTAGACCCTCAAACTGATTCCCCCCTAGGTGCAGGATCTCTATTTGGGTTAGATTTGATAACCACTGTGGAAGGAAACCCACTACTTGGATATCGCTGAGATATAATTCACGAAGCTGAGTAAGGTTGGAGAAAGGTTGGACCTCAGCTCTTAATGTCATTCCACTGAGGCCGACATCGGTCAATTTATGTAGCTTGGCTAAGTTTGAGATCAGTTGTCCTGGCTCAACACTGTCATACATGAGAAATAGAGCTTCGAGGTTTGTTAGGTTTGATATAGACGGTGGGACGACACCAGTTAATGCAGTATTAGCAAGGTACAAATGTGAGAGCTTTGTCAGGTTACCTAGAGAAGATGGGATAGATCCTGATATTGGACATTGGGATAATTCGAGCATTTCCAGTTGAGCAAGTCTTCCGATTGAAGGAGGCAATTCTCCGGACAACGATGTGCCAGATAGAAAAATCCCTTTGAGAGGACTATGCCACTGAAACTCGGGGAAAGACCCACGTATATCGCCATTGAAACTCAATTTGAGGGTCTCAAGATGTGGCATGTGAAAAAGATTTGTTGGAAGCTTACCATGCAAATTACAGTTATCAAGACTTATCTGTTTTAAAGTGGTCAAGTTTTGGAGATTAACTGGCACAGTGGAGGACACATCAACATTTTTTAAATTGAGCTCTTGTAGATGAGTGAAATTTTGAATTAAGTTCTCAAGGGAAGGATTCTGAAGTTTTAGCAATTTAGTTTCTGTTGAGTCCTCTCCAAGTTCTAGGACAGCGAGCTCGGACAATTTTGAAATTTCTGCTGGTATTTGCCCACTAAATTTAGACTTGAAGAGCCTAAGGACTTGCAACTTAGAAAGTTGGTCGAGTTCAGAAGGGATTCGAGAATAGTTGAAGTTATTATAACTAAGGATAAGCTTTTTGAGATAGGCTAGGTTAAAGATGGTGCTGTTTGGAGGAAAAGTACCGGAAAGACAACTGGCTGTGAGGTCAAGACCAATCACATGGCCTGATTTCTTGTCGCACTCCACACCGTTCCATGAACAGCAATTTGCACTTTGCCCTCCTACCCATGATTTTGTCTTTTCATATGGTATAATACTTGAATAGGTATTAGAAGAGTCACGTTTACAGTTTATATGGAAACTGTTCTTGAACTGCAGCAAGGCTAGCTTCTCTTGACCATGACAGAGTGGCTGAAAAGAAGACAGAGATTTGGAATGTATTATCATGACATTAAATGATACTATAAGTAGGCTAAACAAGTACAAAAAGTGATGCATTGGTGCTGATTTTATTGTGCAATTTTTTTTCGTCTTTGGAAGTACTTAAGTTGATATTCAGAGATGAAAACATGGCCTTGTTTTATAGGTACCCAAGGCCATAGGTTCAACCAAGTCAATATCGTTATGCCTGTTTTTGTCCATTCACTAATGCAATCTGTCTACTTCTTTTTTTAATGTTTGCCTAGATTTGGGGTTAGATTTTTTTGTAAGTGAGAGATTCCTTTGATGCAGTTCTCGACAGAAAGTTTCATCTTCGGTCATTGAAAACCGCCTCTTTGTGTTACTGGTACAAAGGGTAGGTTGCATACATCCGACAAACCGACTCCCCCTTAACTCCCCCTTACGCCGCAGTTTACGTGACCCCTTAAAGTACTCAGGTAATGTTCTATAAATTCATTTGTCTTTTTATTGGTTTATATTCACTGATGAACTATTTCATACTAGTTGACTAAGGTGGACTATTTCATACTTCAATATAGATTTCATGCTTGTATAATGGGTTGTCAATTGATTCTTATATATTCGGAAGTGATACCTCTTTGTAAGCTGAAACATAAGAACTTTTCTCAAATTAGCGGAGTTTTAACACTTAAATACGCATCCGTATCACACCACTAATGGAGTATGAATAACATAGGATGGGGTTAATGGGTTATGGAGACTGATTACTGGTACCAGTGGATGGTAAATGGAATTACTGACTTTTATAAGACACTCAAGAGTCGAGAGTCAAGACATAGTTTTAACTATTTTAACCTTCTATGATTATACTGATGAGATCGATAGCTTGTACTCTTTTCGTATTGTAATTTTTCTTTTTCCTGTTAACTTTTTAGGTTCAAACTATTAAGGGATGAGGTGTTATTACTGGAGTAATGGAGAGCCTAAATAAACTAAAAAATGGAGGAAAATGACGGTGATTGGAGATGGAAATAAGAGAAGATTTACACTTTTACTGGTAATAATTCTTCCTCACCTCTTCTTTCCACTCTCCACAACTACCCGCTAACCACTATTTTTCTCCCATTTATTCTTGTTTTAGTTTCATTATTTCGGTAATAATTATCCAAACCCAAGTGAACCTTTAATATATGCTTAAAAAAACTATTGAGTATGAATTGCTGCCTTGCAGGGGATTAGGTCCTGAAGTCTTATTTCTTGAACTTTTTGAAGTGCTATCATCACTAATCCATCATGACTTTTCTCCTGTTTATTCCATATTTGCCAACCTCTGTTTTGAATTGTCAAACGGTAGTACGGTACACGAGATATTTAGGGTGTTTTTAGATTGAAAGATATGGAGGGAAAGAAAATGAAGGAATTTGAAGACACATAATTTTTGTTGTTCGGTTAGTCAAACGAAGGTGGAGGAATTTTTTTTGGAAAAAATAAATATATCGGATTTTAGTTGGATCGGGTTTGGAAGGATTCGGGTTGGATTGGGTCAGTTTGGATTGAGTTTAGATCAGGTAAGTTTGGATCGGCTCACTTTTGGATTTGCAAGGATTCGAATTGGGTCATTCCTGGGGCAACTATTTTCAAGTTATTTAGGGATAATGAAATATGCGTCAAGTCTACTTTCCTCTCCTACTTTTTTTCCCTCCATTTTAATATCCAAGTTGTGCCTTGTTTGGATTATGGATTTTGGAGGGAAACATAAGGGATAATGACAGTAAAAAAAATGTCATTAATGTCGGACTCGGACATAAATATACTCTCATTTATCTATTTTTGTGAAATTTTAGCTAAACATGGTGCAAATTTCTTGAGGCAGTTGGAGCAACAACGTCAATGACTTGGCTATTTGTGTTTGATAGATGTGGTTATGTGTGACAGCAATAGAGGTTAGGTTAGAGCATTTAGTCAATTACCCTTTTTTTTGGGTGACATAAAATGTTTCGCAAATGTGTTTTAATGGGACGGTAAATCATAATTAATGTATTAATGTTACCAAATGTGAAAGACTTGATAAAGGACTTAGACTTGACTCTGACTATTTGTCAAAGATTGAAAGAATCCCCATACAAGAGTCCAAGACCAAAGTTTGAAGTCACGAATGTGGTAGTATTAAAAATCACAATTTCTCATTGAAGACGGGCACTATCCATCACAAGCTGAAGACGGATAGTGCTCCTCTCACAATATGCAAGTAGAGGGCAAATGGAGCCCCTCACTTGCATATTGTGAAAGGGGCACACTATCCGTATTCAGCTTGTGACGGATAGTGTCCGTCTTCAATGAGACAAATGATTAAAATTTACGAGAGAGTGTTTTCCACGCCTTATCTAAATGTAGTCTTATTCACCTTGAGTTTGGAATAAAGTTTGAACCAAAGAATGGAAACCTGAAAAACTATCAAAAGAAATCAATGCCTAAGGCTCGTCACTTTGTCGTGGCGTAACCGTTTAAGTTAACATAATACGGAGTATATCATTTTGATCACCTCTACCATATATATACGTGAGCTACATCATTAGCTTGGAGTCTCAAAGGCTTCGAGGCTTCGACCGATGGTGACCAAGCGGTCAAGTATATCTCCTTATATTCAAATAACTAGTATTGAATCCGCCTTAATCGGAAAATTGATTAATTGTTCGATGTAAATTAAGTTGAGACCGGATTCCTCAAAGTCTAAAGTGCAGCTTATTACACACCGGACTCTCCTTCCCATAAAAACAACAAGAATATATTTAAGTCGATACGATCTACTACAAAATGAAGTATATAAAAGTTATATTTCCTCCGTTCAATAGAATAGTTTACGTATTCCATTTTAGGCCGTTCCACTTAGTTCTTTACGTTTCTTTTTATGGACATCAATAATTATGTTAAATTACCATACTATCCTTGTAAAATTAGGTACCCCACTTGTTTTCACCCATTCTTAATACAACAAACAAAAGCAACTTATAAGAGGGCAATTTGGTAAACTAACATATGTAAAAGTAGGTACCCCACTTGTTTTCACCCATTCTTAATATTTGTGTAAAAAGTAAACGTAAACTATTCTATGGAACGGAGGAAGTATGCACAACCATGGCATTAAATCTAAGTAAACGAAAATTCGAACTTTAATGAAATAGTAACAGTCACAATTCCAAAGATATGTCAGTCAAAGGGTGCTACTTTACCCATTTTAATTTACGAAGGATACTAGTTTTATACCCGTGCGAAATTGCACGGACTTTTAAATGGATCTGTTATTTTATCGAGAAAAATCTAATTGAAAAAAACAATACTCCGTATATTTCTACTTACAAATAAAACAAAATAAAGGAAAATATTATGTTGTTAAAACTCTTATAAACGCATTTGAAAATACAAAAATATCGAAAAAAAATGTACTCAAAATTGGTGATTTTATCATCTGTAGAAAAATGAAATAAGAAAAATTTTGATTTGCAGAAATTAAAGTTTGATCAACGTGATTTGTAGAAATTAATGTTGGAACTTGAAAACGTATATTAACGGCTTGAAAGTTGAAACCAAAACACTCTCAATAAAATTGAAACAATGTGTAGTGGGTAGGGTCTACCTAGTTCTTTTCTTAATTTGTAGTAGTCAATTACAGTTCTCTAAATAACTTAGCTTTTATATATAGAAGGATGTGCGTCATAAGTTAAAACTAATGCTACTTGTTTGGCTTTGACATCCATGGTCCATGCTCATTTTCCCATTAAATCCCATATAAAACGCCATTACACTAACACGGAATAAACCAACCAAATTCAACAATGCAAATTTTGTAGAGTTTTGTGTAATCAAGTTAAAATGAGAGGAAAATGATTAATTGAGTAAGTATATTTTAAAGGTGTGTAATTGGTACAAGTATAAGATTATCTTGTAGAATATTTTAAAACATAAGATTACCACGTAAAATGACCCAAAAGGCAATTAGCCACGTCATTCAACCACTTCTTGGACAAAATTGATGGAATACATGTTAATTAGTACTCCAGATATATAGTACTCCTTATGTCCCGATTGTTTGTTTGTCTTTTTTATTCTTTGTGAGAAATATTTTAATCAAAATCAAACAAATGATTGAGATAGGGAGAGTATAAGTTAATTATGCGTTTCTGAATAAAAATGTAGAATTTGAAGAAATACTGATTTTCTGGTAGAAAAACCCTTATCATAAAGCAGTTTTACACGAGAGTGTGTAAAATGGGTTGTGTAACCGTTTTTTCAATTTTTGTTTCTCCTTTAAACTACTCAAGACTTCAAATACTCTACAACAGTCGCGGCAAATTAATAAGTTGAGTCTTGAAACTTAAGACTAGGCATTGACCCCACCTTTTTAGTAATGTGCTATTTTTTCCCTTTTTCTTTTAGAAACCCTACAACAACGGTGGAAGTAAAAATCGAGTTGATATGACAAAGTTGTAAGAGTTTTTTTGATAATTACTACCTACTAAAAGCCCACTTTGAAGAACTACTACCAACTAATTTTTTTCTTAAAAACTACTATCAATCTACTTGGTCCGGGTTGATAACACTAACAAATCTTAAAAAACACCTATAAACTTAATCTCAACATTGATTTTGAATTCTCATCTTAAGTTACAAAATGTCTTTCTATTTTAGCCTTTCTTGTGTTATATACATTCACCACTGATCTTATTTTTCTACCTCTATCTCTTTTATTCTTCTTTCACCCCTTCTCATCTTATTCTTCTATCTCTCATCTCACATTTCGAGTTATATATTATCATAATATTTCTTCTTTTTTGTTTCAATTCCTCTTTTTTGTTTATTGTATATATGTGTTTCAATTAAGCTTTTACGGTTTCACATTTTTGTTTTAATCTACTATATACTAATCCTGAAACATTTAGAGTCTTCCTATTGGCGGCTGGATTTCAGGATTAGTGGGCCCCACATCAAAACAAAAACTTTAATTACCCTCTCTCCTCTTCTTTTTTTCTGATTTATTTAGACTATGTTCTTCGAATGTTTTTGGACTTTGCATTAGTTTATTAATTATCGACTTTGCATTAGTTTTTCTGAAAAAAATAATGACTTTGCATTAATTTTTCTGAAAAAAAATAATGAAAAAAATAATGGAATTAATTATTAATATCGACTGTGCATTAGTTTTTCTGATTTATTAATAATCTACCGATGAAACACAAACCATTAAATCTATCTTATTCTTCAGGAATATGTTAGCTACTAAATTTAACTATAATCTCACAATAATAATTATAATGGAACATAAAAAAATGATTTTATCAACAAAAAAAACTGAACAGCTGGAATTTCGGCCAAAAAAAAAATACTGATGAATCTTTTCAAACTTAATTGATTTTTTTTCAAAGCACCATAATAATTATATAACTATTAACAAAACATAACAAATACTACAATAGATCATATAACGAAAAATATATTTACATAAAAAAAGTTTAATTAAAAAAATATGCAATTGAAATACATCCAAGTTCATATTAAAAAAATCCATATGTAAGCTTCGGATTATACTTGCATAAATTTTTTCAGATTATATCACTCTAATACTTTATTATTACAAACGCAATAAACCAGAGTATGGATTTAACATTTGAATAAGAGGACCAATTCACTATATTTTGACCAATTTATATTGTCACAGACTCACGAAATTGAACACTTAATGACACACAATTTATATACACATGTATCTTAGGATAACAACGACTATTATGATCCGTGCATTTTTTGCACGGGTGTAAAACTAGTTTAGGGTTTATAGTTCTCCTCTTTAATCTGGGTAATATAGGTGATTGAGATGAACTAATTTAGTATAGTTGATTAGTCTTGATTAGATTATAAGGATTTGAAGAAAAGTGAAGGTTATTTTTTCCCAAATTCACTTTGATCAAATTGTGTTTTAAGATGAAAATAAAATGAGAAGTGAGATAAATAAGAGCGTGTGAGGTAGAATGAAGACCAAAATGGTCTGTTCACTTTAATATTATGCATTTTTTTAAAGTTTTGGTAGTGTTATTAACTCGGAACAAGTAGATTGGTAGTGTTATTAACCCGGAACAAGTAAATTGATAGTACTTGGCAAAAATCTTAACAATGATACCCTAATACTTCCTCCCTTCAATTCCACTCTACCAAAAAAACTTTTTCACATTTGCCGAGACGTGTTTTACACGGTAAATATCGTTAGCTACGTGTTTGCAAAAATTATAAAAATTACATATTAATAATGTACTCGTAAAGACGAATCAAACAAGATCACACATAAATATATTTTTTACTTATATATTGAGAGAAAATTGCAATTATATGATCACTTGTGAATAGTAGGGCAGAGCACGGATCGGATATCCGATCCGAAAATTAAAAATTTTAGTATCCGATATCCGATCCGAACTAGTTCGGATATCCGATTTTAATATCCGAAAAAATCGGATCGGATATCCATATATCCGATATCCGATCCGATTTCTGAAACTCAAGATTTCTATATTTCATAAATAAGTGGAGCTTTCTTATTCTTTCAATATGTTTTCCAAATAGTTACTTTAATTATATATTTGCTAGGAAATTGAACAATGATAAAATCTCATAAAATAATTTAATTAAACTAGTCATTAGTCTTGTGTATCAACGTACCATTTCAACTTAAAACGTGCTTGAATCTTTCACTGAAACACAAAAATCAAAATACCCCAACTTAAGGAAAAAACCCAATACATTAATTGAAAGAACTCTAAATTTGTTCGAGATTTCGAAACTTAGATAACTTTAAATAATTAGGGTTCATATTCTAGTAGTGGCCTGGTTGGAGATGGACATGGGATCCCAGATCTGGGCCGAGAGGCGGAGACATCGACCTTGAAAGATGAATCCATGCGACTTGACTGAGTACAATAAAGTTTGCAAACTTCTGAGTACTAGATAAATGAGATGATAGTTGGCTGAACAATAAAAGTACAATTAGAAACTACTTCCTCCACTCAACTCCACTCTACCACTTTCTTTTTTGTACAGTATTCACAAACGATCATATAATTGCAATTTTCTCTCAATATATAAGTAAAAAATATATTCATGTGTGATCTTGTTTGATTCGTCTTTACGAGTACATTATTAATATCTAACTTTTATAATTTTTGCAAACACATAGCTAACGATATTTACCGTGTAAAACACGTCTCGGCAAATGTGAAAAAGTTTTTTGGTAGGGTGGAGTTGAATGGAGAAAGTAGAAACGGAGCCAACAAATTTCAAAGTACAAGAAAAGTTTGGGGAAAATGAAGAAATAAGCTGTGAGAGAGAAAGGAGGGAATATAGAAATAAAATAGGGTTTGTAAAATGTCAGGTAGTATAGATGTAAAGTTGACAGGCAAGAAATAATGAGGAGTTTAGGAAGTACTCTACTTAACAGCAAACCTAAGCCCATGGGCCTCATACAAAGGAGAAAAGAAATTAAGAATGTGCCATTTCGGATCGGATCGGATATCCGATTTTTTTGACACAGATATCCGTATCCGATCCGATATCCGAAATTTCGGATACGGATATCCGATCCGAACCAGTTTTTTTGGATCGGATACGGATCGGTTCGGATAATCGGATTTTTTGCTCAGCCCTAGTGAATAGTGTACAAAAATAAAAGTGGTAGAGTGGAGTTGAAAGGATGAGGTATGGTTGTGTACTTGACTGAGTTGAGTCCGTATTAATTATTTTTCCGGCTTTAGTCTACGATTATTTTTTTTCCCGCCAATATAGTCGGAATTTTCGCCCAAATCAATTTCTCCGCTCAACTCTTCATCATTAATTAGGGTTTTGAACTCCAATTGATGTGCATTATCTGGGCAATGGATCCATCAAATTTGAAGGAATCAAAGCTAAGTAACCACCGACATGTCAATTTCTCAGGTACTCCCGATTTTTTCCCCATTTCTCGTTTCAACTTAAATCATTCAGCTATTATTTTGCATTTTATACTGTGTAATTAGTCTTTGGATTACTTTGTTAACTACGTTTTACCGAGACTTACGGTAATTTGCTTAAATTATGGATTAATTTTGAGGGTAATGATGCCAAGTTGAGTGAGAAATTTGTCGTTTATAATGGAATAAAGCAAAATGGTTCACTAAACAGCTTCTTTTTATTATGGAGTAACAGTCATTCGATGAAGTTCTAAACATGGTTTTCATCTTGGATCATTCGAAAATAACCTATTTGTGTCGGGAGTAATGTTGCGTACATGAGGCACTTCTTACCCCAAATTGGAGAGAACTTACAACTTTACAAGGGTAAAGTTGTGGAGTAAGAAATTGTGTATTCGAGGACGATATTTCTGAAATATGATACATGGAGAAACATTAGGTTTGATGCACATAGTGATAAAATAAAAGGGAAAGAAATATACTTAGACCATTTTAACCTTCTATGATTGAACAAGAGATAAATAGGTTTCGGGTCCGGTTTGGTTCAATTCAATTCAAATGATCTATCGCAAAACAGTCAGAAAGAACATGACAATTGATGATTGAACAAGAGATGAGTAGATTTCGAGTCCAGTTTGTTGGATGGTGAATTTCATCATGGCCGGGCCTTGTTCTTTTAGACTTGATTTATTTTGTTATATATTCCAGTTCAATTCAGTTCTAATGATTTCTATTGCAAAACAGTCAGGAAGAACATGATAATTGATGAAGTTTCATCAAACACGCTTTTGCCTCTCACAAGTCACCAGAATTTCATGTCTTCACCGGCATTTTAATGTGGTTCCTTCTCAACTCCAATTTCTCTGCAGAAGAGCTGTCCTCTCCAGGTAAGCCCAAATTTGATGTTACCGCACATTGAACTGTTAATAGCTCATACATTTGAAATGTATTTACTATTAGATTAGTTTTTGTGTGCTTAAATTTTGGATTAATTTTGAGGATACCTATACCAAATGGAGTGTCAAACTGAGTACACAACCTTTAAGAGTGTGCAATGTGTGACCTCGGGAGACGAAGCCCTTATTGATTTGTACCATAGTAAGGGGCGATTTGCCTTCATACCACGACACAACATGTACTCTCTAAGTATATCTTCGTCGCTATACTGACCCTATATTTCCAACATTTATAGGTTTTGTTGCACTTTATCATGCAATCCTGTTTCTTACGCAACTTCCTTGAAATTGTATTTCCTAGGATGGTATTTATTACCTTAAGTTGCTGTAAATTGACTAAAAAAGTGATAGTTCGAGAAACGTGCGGGTATAATAGTACGGAGTGATGAATAAGGGAAATAATACATTAGGAGTGTACTTTATTTGATAACATGGTGTATAAAAGGTAAAACATGAGGAAAAACTTGCTTAACACATAATTAGAGGCACTAGACTAGCAGATTCAACGTCGACGTTGCTGCCTTGTTGCTCTCTTTACTTTCCTCATTGGCCTCTGTTGAAACATTTCCATGAACCATTCATGGTACTTGTCAGTAATGTAGAGCTTCCCAATTACAATACCAATTATAAATCCGCTCACACACCCGCATGATCTAACTACCCAGTCAACTAATCTGGCATGCTCGTTGTGGTCTTCCTCTGTCTTTGACCGGGATTCTGGAGCTTCTGCATTATTACATTTTTTAGATATTAATTTTCCACACAGCCTTGAGTTTCCCACATAAGAGCCACTTAGGAAGGTGTTAAACTGGTTTCCTTGTGGTATGGGACCTTCTAAATCGTTGTAGGAAACATCAAAGACCTCAAGAGATGTTACTTCAGCCAACTCTGGCGGGATTACTCCGTAAAGGGTGTTCCGAGAAAGGTCCAAGGACTCGAGATCTATCATGTTAGCCACTGAGACCGGAATCCTTCCATCTAAATTGTTGTTTGATAAGTTGAGTGCTTGAAGCCCTTTAAGTTCACCAATGACATCCGGAATCTTGCCTGTGAAGCTATTGCTGGAGAAGTCGATGACTCTAAAGACTTGAAGTACCTGCGAGAAAAGTCTCTCACTGCCTTTGCTTGTTATCGTGATCGAGTATTCAAATGTCTCAAAAAATACAGACCCCTCTTCATCTACACCCGCCCCCACTACAAACGTAATCGTTGTATTATATGAAGCAGATTGCCCTTCCTTCACAGCCATCATGTTGCTCCAATTTCGAAGATATCTCGATGGTAAGTCACCAGTGTAAAAGTTGTGTGATAAATCAATGATACGCAGACTACAAAACTGACATCCTAAATCTTGATCTGATATGCTTCCATGAAAGTTGTTATGGCTCAGAACCAAAACCTGTAAGTTGGGGAGATTTCCTAACCATGATGGGAAAGTATCATTTATACGATTTTTTCCTATATCGAGAACCTCGAGCCTTGTACAATTCTCCAATGACTTTGGCAGGTCGCCTTCCAATTGATTTTCACTCAGGTTTATCATCTTTACAGCGCAGTGCGATGTGAAAGATGTGGGCATACTGCCATGGAAATTATTTCCTCTCAAATTCAAAACTTGTAATGAATCGCCAAGCTGATCTCCTATGCAATGAGGGATCTGGCTACTTAAGTTGTTGCTGGACAAATCCAGCTTGATTAGAGATGTAGCCATGCATATTTCTTTCGGTATTACTCCTGAAAACAAATTGCTTGCGACATCATAGCTCTTTATAGACAACGGTGGGATAGGAAGTTCTCCTTGGAAGTTATTGCCCTCAATGTCAAATACTTCCAAGCGAGTCCATGGGAGGGTTGTCATTGGTTGAGCAAAACCAGTCAAATTATTATGACCTAGCTCAAAACTGAGGAGACTCTCTTTAGTTGTCTTCACAAACCATTGTGGAATGCTACCCTTGATGAGGTTCTGTTCAAGCCGCAAATGCTCTAGTTTCTGCTGACCTCGCAAGAATACTGGGAATTCAGTTAAGTTGCAACCCATAAGCCAGAAGAGTTGTAGGTTGGGAAGAGATGTATTGGTCTGTGAAGTGGGGGAAAACGTTAGGTTGGTACCTGTGAAAATCAGGTAACGAAGGTTTTGTAAACCGGAAAATGTCTCAAAGTTGCCAAACAAACTACTGTAAGTCGTCAATGCCAGACCTTGTAGGTTTGTTAGTTGTGCAAACCATTGTGGTATTAGACCCTCAAACTGATTCCCCCCTAGGTGCAGGATCTCTATTTGGGTTAGATTTGATAACCACTGTGGAAGGAAACCCACTACTTGGATATCGCTGAGATATAATTCACGAAGCTGAGTAAGGTTGGAGAAAGGTTGGACCTCAGCTCTTAATGTCATTCCACTGAGGCCGACATCGGTCAATTTATGTAGCTTGGCTAAGTTTGAGATCAGTTGTCCTGGCTCAACACTGTCATACATGAGAAATAGAGCTTCGAGGTTTGTTAGGTTTGATATAGACGGTGGGACGACACCAGTTAATGCAGTATTAGCAAGGTACAAATGTGAGAGCTTTGTCAGGTTACCTAGAGAAGATGGGATAGATCCTGATATTGGACATTGGGATAATTCGAGCATTTCCAGTTGAGCAAGTCTTCCAATTGAAGGAGGCAATTCTCCGGACAACGATGTGCCAGATAGAAAAATCCCTTTGAGAGGACTATGCCACTGAAACTCGGGGAAAGACCCACGTATATCGCCATTGAAACTCAATTTGAGGGTCTCAAGATGTGGCATGTGAAAAAGATTTGTTGGAAGCTTACCATGCAAATTACAGTTATCAAGACTTATCTGTTTTAAAGTGGTCAAGTTTTGGAGATTAACTGGCACAGTGGAGGACACATCAACATTTTTTAAATTGAGCTCTTGTAGATGAGTGAAATTTTGAATTAAGTTCTCAAGGGAAGGATTCTGAAGTTTTAGCAATTTAGTTTCTGTTGAGTCCTCTCCAAGTTCTAGGACAGCGAGCTCGGACAATTTTGAAATTTCTGCTGGTATTTGCCCACTAAACTTAGACTTGAAGAGCCTAAGGACTTGCAACTTAGAAAGTTGATCGAGTTCAGAAGGGATTCGAGAATAGTTGAAGTTATTATAACTAAGGATAAGCTTTCTGAGATAGGCTAGGTTAAAGATGGTGCTGTTTGGAGGAAAAGTACCGGAAAGACAACTGCCTCTGAGGTCAAGACCAATCACATGGCCTGATTTCTTTTCGCACTCCACACCGTTCCATGAACAGCAATTTGCACTCTGCCCTCCTACCCATGATTTCGTCTTTTCATACGGTATGATACTTGAATAGGTATTAGAAGAGTCACGTTTACAGTTTATATGGAAACTGTTTTTGAACTGCAACAATGCTAGCCGTTCTTGACCATGACAGGGTGGCTGAAAAGAAGACAGAGAGTTAGAGTGTATTATTATGACATTAAAAGATACTACAAATAGGCTAAACAAGTACAAGATATGCATTGATGCTGATTTTTATGTGCACTTTTTTTCGTGTTTGTAAGTACTTCGATTGATATGCATAGATGAAAACTTGGGCTTGTTTTATAGGTACCCAAGCCCCAAGGCTCAACCAAGTCATTGTCGTCCTGACATTTTTTCTCCATTCACTAATGCAATCTCCCGACTTCTTTGTTGAACGTTTGCCCAGATTTGGGGTTAGAATTTTTGTCTGAGATTCATTTAATGCAGTTCTTGAGACAAGTTTTATTTTCGGTTATTGGAAACAGCCTCGCTGTGTTACTAGCACAAAGGGAAGGTAGCGTACATCCGACTCCCCTACATCCCGCAGTTTGCGTTAGCCCTTAAGGTACTGTGATTTTATTGATGTATAGATTCATTCGTCTTTTTAATGGTCCATATTCACTGATGTTAAATTTATGTACTAATTCAACTTTATTTGTTTATCTTCTAGTTATTGATTTGCCTTCCACTTATGGCGATTGGATTCTTCTTCTCCGTTCACCACCTAGTATGAAGTGAGAGATGGGTCACAAGACTTGGTGAAACAGTAGACTTGACTACGCTACTGGACAAAGGTGGATCGCTTTCATACTTCAATATCGATTTCATATGTGTATAAATACTCTAATTATTCGGAATTATATATATTACTTGGTTCTTAATTACCTTATTGTAACAGTAAGAACTTTTCTCGAAATAGCAAAGCCTAATCTATAAACATGGAATTACTTATATTACTTGGTTCGTGGCTACCTTATTGTAACTGAAACATAAGAACTTTTCTCGAACTAGCAAAGTCTAACTCATAAACATGCAATTGTATCAAATACCACTAATAGAGCAATGAAGTATGATAACATAGAATGGGTCTGGTTAGTTCAAATACCTCAGAGGTTAGTTCAAAAGTGATTAGTTTCCACTTACTGGTTGGAGGAGAAAAAGGATTATACATCGGAAGTACTACCTCAAAGTAGTATGATTTTGAGTTTTTGTGCTTTTTTTTGAGCTTTTTAAAGTTTATAAATTAAATTTTATAACTTATATATAATGTTTTTTGAGTATTATTGTAATTTTTTTGAGCTTAATGTTTAAATTAATAAACTCGAAAACTTTATAGTAAAATTATACTATACTCAAAAACTTTATTGTAAAGCTCAAAAACTAAATTCTATATAGTAGTACCTCAGAGGTACAATCCACTTACTGTAGTTGGAGCAACAATGACTTGGCTACTACTCGTGTATGATCGATCTGGTTGTGTGCGATAGCGATATAGGTTAGGTTAGAACAATTAGTCAAGTGCCCCTCTTTTTGGGTATAACATAGAATGTTTAGCAAATGTGTTTTAAAAGGGACCATAAAGTTTGCTAGGATTTTATGGATGGCGCTATCGGTCTGATGGGAGGACAGGAAGACTTGATAAAACGACTGAGACTTGACTCCGCTACTTGCTAAAGGTTGAAAGAATCTCCATACTTGCAGGACCAAAGTTTGAACTCGCGGATGTGATAGTGACAAAATTTACGAGAGAGGGGTTTTCCACGTCTTATGTAAATCCAGTCTCACTCACCTTGATTTTGGAATAAAGTTTGAACTAAATGACTGGAAACCCGAAAAACTATCAAACAAAATCAATGCCAAGGTTTGTCACTTTGTCATGGCGTACAGTTTAGTTTTACTTAATAGTGATAATTATGATCACCTCCACCATATATTTACGTGAGCTACGTCATTAGCTTAGAGTCTCAATGACTTCCGCCCATGGTGACCGCCTTACCTACGGCAGAAAATAAAATTAGAATTTTCTCATAATAGTTCATAACGAAAATGAGACATGCTATATCTCATTATATTCAAATAACATAATACTGAATCCACCTTAATCGGAAAATAAAATAATGGTTTTAGGTAAATTAAGTTGAGACAACATGAACTGGAATTATTCCAAAACCTATCTTGCCATGGAAGGGGTTATTCATCGTCGTACCAACTTGTGGCTTTATCTAAGAGAGCAGTTTTCTCGAAGCCTAAAGCACAGTTTATTAAACACCGGACTCTCATTCCCATAAAAATAACGGGACCATATTTAAGTCGAAAAGTTCTACTACAAAATATATTAAAGTTACATGCACAACCATGGCGTTAATTCTAGGTAAATGAAAATCCTAACCTTAAAGATATACTAACGGTCTCAATCAGAACCCTTGGTAGCTGGCTGCACACATCCACAGAAATGAGTCTTCTTTCGCCTTCGTGGGGTCCTCGTCCCGCCGTAGAGGTAATCTCGTAAGAGAACCCGAGTGTTTCGCTCCACTATTCGAGCCCCACCTTTCCCGGTTTTGTTATTGTCAAGTTTCATTAGAAAAAATTGAATCTTTTGTATCTCCAATTGCAACCTTCCGATCTTCTCTGAGATCCTACGAGCTTGATCCATGCTTTTCTTTCTCCGGGCACTTCCATCTG
The DNA here is from genome assembly GCA_022085475.1 of Heliosperma pusillum. Taxonomy (NCBI): domain Eukaryota; kingdom Viridiplantae; phylum Streptophyta; class Magnoliopsida; order Caryophyllales; family Caryophyllaceae; genus Heliosperma; species Heliosperma pusillum. Next base: position 30,922 of record JAIUZE010003092.1, on the reverse strand, counting down.
ACGAATCGGCTATCGAAGATGACCCGTCAAAAGACATAGACATAGACATAGACATAGACATAGACGATGATGCTGATGTGGAGTTTTCAATGTTCTTCATCACTTTCGCGCTATAATCAAAGAGCTTTAAGATAGTTTGCTCGCTTTCTTCGAGTTGTTCTTTCACACTATCACATTCGATAGCCTTTCCCTTTGTTGAGGTGTTCTCGGACATCTCCAACTTGTCCTTCAAGTCGCGCACTGTTATTTGAAGGTTAGTGAGCTTTTGAACATCAGAAGCCAGCCTTTCTAGGGTTTTCCGCTTGGTGTCTTCAACTTGAGGATTTCGGAACCTTCTAGAACTCAATTGTTCATCGACTCCCAATTCTCTCTCTACCAATGACACCGACGAGGGACGACCACTCTTGTTCTCTTTCACGACATCCAAGACAGAGTTCTTGTTGGGCTTACCAACGGTCAGGTCAATGCTGCCTGATCGGTCTACAGTTTCCCACAACTCCAGTACATGATCATTAGACTCCATGACCTTTCTGTTTTTGCCATATGAAGAACAATCTGATGCTTGATCTAGCACAATGTCTTTCATCATTAGAATCTCTTCAGGCTCAAACGTGTCTGGGCCCGATCTTTGCTTGAGCCCTTCACCAGGCCCGTTCCTAGAGTCATCCCCGGGTTGTGATGGAAACCGCCGACTTAATCTCCCACCACTACCACGGCGTGAGCTGTTCTGGGACTTAAGACCTTCAATCTGTCGTAATGCCAAATCTAAGTCAGCACGAACACCGGAATATTCTTCCTGTGCCTGGTGTTTCAGCTCTATGATTGCCTTTTCCACATATTGTATCTTAGCTTGGACTTTATCCAAGCTGACGGATACATCAGATTGACATTCATTCGAGTCTTGACTGCCTTCTAAGTCCTGAAACATGTCGGATATTAGCATGATCTAAAAAAAGAACGATTGAATCCTTTCTCCTATAAGCGCACTGTGTAATTGGCTAATGAAATTGAGTAAGCACAGAGTTTAATGCAGCCACTGAATGTCTAGTACAATTAAATATTATATTTTGACATATAAAAGCGTGTCAAATATTGCAAAAACAACAAAATATGTAGGAGGTACTCCATGGCTTTTAAACAAAAATTACGGAGGACGGTGATTGTTTGCAAACTTTTGTATTCAAACAATTCTTTGAAAAAAGTACTATTTCTTTCATATTGTTCTAGCAGTCGCATTCCAACTCTGAAGATTCAAGCAAATAGAATGACGGTAGGTTATTCAAGTAAAATGCTAAAAGTCTAAGATATCACAGATCAGCACTGATTCATGTCCATAAAGTGTGACGGGAGTTTTACGGTGGCTGACATCACATATCAGCACTATAAAAAAACAATTAGCAGGTAAATTGATTTCGGAAAGTAAGATGATTCTGAGTTGAACCAATACCATACCTCTGTCCTGCCATTGTCAACTTGATGAATCTTCTTAAACGAAATTGTATGCTTCTCAAGTGATGCCACAGAGTCCTTCAAAGAAATGATAGCCGAAAGATCAGAAATTAATCTCCCCTTAATTTCAGAATTTTCACCCTCTAATGCCCCAACTCTTTCTCTTAACTGAGAAATATCCATGCACTTTGAATAACTTTCATCTTCCAGGGCCTCATATGCTTTAACAAGCTCCGCAAACTTCTCTCTAATCAATGCTTCACGTACACTGCAACCCTGAAGTTCAGTAAAGAACGTTCCTGCAATGGTCTCCCAAAGTTTGACTTCGTCTTTTCCTTTTTGTAGTTCGGAATTCAAAGCTCGTACTTTTGCTTCAGTTTCTTTTTGTTCTTTTTGCATTTCCAAGAGCTCCATTTCTTTCATGCACAAGAGATCTTTCCCGTTGACAACTTCGCCCATTAACTGATCATTTGTAACTCGGACGTCTTCCATTTCATTCTCTGACTTCTTCAGTGAGAGCTCAAAGATGGTGTTTTTGGTTCGGGCGTCATCTAGGTTTCTCTCTATGCTTCTCACTTTTTCCTCAAGAATATCATTGTCATTACAAATCTTCTCTATGGTCTCAGTCAACTCTGTGACCTTGTTTGATTTCTCAGAAATGACATTCTTTAAAATAACCGTGAGATGATCGAGTTCAACTACTTCCCCAACCATACAAGAATACTCATCCTCCAAATCTTTAATGGTGAAAATCAAGGATTTGTTTCCCTCAATAACCCTCGAATTCTCGTTTTGTAGATCAACATAATCCTTTTGCAAAGTCAACAGCTTCTCCCGGAGGTTTTCCACTTCGGCAAGAAGAAGAGCTTCCTTCATATTTCCCTCCCTGACTTTAAGGATTAGTTCTTCATTATTCTCTAGAAGCTTCTGAGACTCTTTCTGCTGTGAAAGTACTTCTGTGTTCTTGCTCTCAATCTCCTTCTTGAAGGCGCGAACTACAGAATTCAGATCCGACACATCTTGTTTAAGTTGCCGAATTACTTCAACAAGAACCGATTTTTGGACAACTAGCTCCTGATTCTCATCCCAAGCTTCACAAAGGGATGCTTTAATGTCATATAGCTTTTCTTGTATCAGGTAAATTAGCCTTCTGTCTTCATTGCTGCGGTCATCGCTTGAAGGCTCGATATCGGCTTCAAGTGTATCCAACAACTGGAACATCCCCATCCTCAACATTTTGACATTATCCTGCTGGTAAAAGCTCTCTTTCTCCAATTCCGAGATGAGTTTCTCGGACAGCCTGGACGCCTCCACAAGTTTTTCACAGAAGCCCAATAACGAGAAATTACTATCTTTCAAATCTTGTATAGATTTATATAAGATGAAGATCTCAAACTGCGCATTAACAGCATTATCCAACTCGTGTTCAAATTCTTCCCTCAAATGGGCACCTTCTTCTTGAATTTGATGGATATGATTCTCCAAATTAATATGCTCATGCTTTTCAGAAGCTAAATAGATCTGCAATTCTTCAACTCTTTCAAGGGTGGATTTTCGTTCTTTCTCTAAGCTTGAGTACCTCTTCTCCAAGTCTTCATGCCTTTTGCCAAGGTCTTCGAGTCTCTTGTGAGTTAAATCTAACTCACAAGTCAATGTCTCTTTTTCCGTGACTAACATGCAATTCCGATCACTCAGAACCTTACATGAATCTTCTAGGTTCCTAGATTTTAGCCTCAACATTTCGAGTTCCGCATTGACATCAAAAATTGTGTTCTCCAAAAGAGTGTTCCTTTGAGAAAGTTTCTCTAAATTTTCAGTTGTCATTACTAACTGAGATATCAAGGTACCCTTCTCAGTCCCAAGAGTGCATTTTTCCCCCATAAGCAACTTACAAGAGTCCTCCAACTCCTCCACCTTTCCTCTAGCCCCTTCCAACTCAGCACTCAAATCCAACATTGTATTCTCGAGAACCTCGTTCTTTTTTACAAGTCTTTCCATTACCCCCAATTTCTCAACAAGAGAAGATATCTCCGTTGTACTCCTCTGGCAGTTTTCATTCAGTTTTGAGTTCTCATCTTGCAAATATTGATGTTTTTGACTCAAACTATAAAATTCCGCTTTCAGGCTAGAAATTTCCAGCTGAAGAGCATTTCGTTGGTCAAGTAACTCTTCTTCGAGCTTCTTCTTTCCGCCCTTCAAGCCAATAATTTCTTCCTGCATGTTTTTCAGGGAAATAGCTGATAACGAGTTCAAGTCATCCAGGCTCTTGTTTTCGTCCTTGACCTTCTGGACTTCATCTTCTAATTGTTTCTTCTGGTTTTCTAGTTCTTTGAGAAGTTGGACCTTCTTCTGAAGCTCATTGGCTACGGATCTGAGCTCCTCTTGAACTTTCGAGTGCAAGCTTTGGAGTGATTGGAATCCAGCTTCTGTCTCCATAAAGCGCATGCGCTCTTCTTGTACACATGTCCAAAGTCTGCCCAATTCTCTCTGCTTCTCAGAGAGCTCTTGGTTTTGGGTACCCACCTACATTTTTAGGAATAACAAATAAATTAATAAACAAATAATAAAGTACAAAAAGCGAGGCTACGACATCCTCCTAAGAGAACCACAAAGTCTCATACGACAGACGATAATCATGATAAAATTATCATGAGACCGACCCATACAATGGAGTAACTATTCTTTGATTTCAGTTTTTAGTAGATCAATGGATCGGATTATTTTTAGTGAAATTAACAGATCAACGTACAAATTGTTCTAATCGAATTGTGAATCATTTGCATTCTAGATACGCACCTTTTGTCCCAAAGAATCCACCTCAGACTGCAAAGACTTATTTGATCTATCCAACAACAGGCATGTCTCTTCAGATTGCTTTATCTTAGCAACCCCGTCTTGAACCTCAGCCTCTAACCTCTTGGCCTCTCCTTGAATAACGATAATTTCACGTTCCAAAGTTGCAATCTTCTCCAAGGACTGCTCATATTTAAGAACAGCAGCTTCTTTCTCTTCTGTCAATCTTTCTATAGTTTCCTTCATAGTATTTACTTCCCTTTCAGCACTCTCAGCTCTTTCCATGGTCCTACTGGCATAGTCCTCAGCTAACAACAATTTATTCTCCAAATTGGCCAACTTTTCCAGAGCCCCCATGTACTTGGCAAGAAGGGCTTCTTTCTCGGTCTTGACCCCAGAGAGTTCGTCATTTAGATGTCCAACATCATCTTCGGCACGAGAAACATGGCGCTCCAAATTGGCTATTTTATCCAGAGACTGTCGATATTGTGTTAAACTAGCTTCCCTTTCAATTTCTACATTGGCTAGGAGCTCCTTCAAGCTTTGCACTTCAGCTTCAGCTTTATTAGCTCGTAAATTTAACCCTTGTGAATCCTCTTTTGACTGCGAGAAGTCAGACTCTAGCTTGGTCAATCTTTCTAGAGTCTTCTTGTACTCAAGTAGACCAGATTCCTTTTCAGTTTCTAACTTTGCAAGCGATTCTTTTAGAGATTGAATATCACCCTCAGATCTTCCTAATCTTTCAGATTCCGACAAAACTTGAGGTTGAACACCTCCTTTCTCTTCTACTCCTTGAAAATTCAGGCCTTTTCGCGCCTTTCCACCCCCGTTTAGTTGCTTGAATTCTTTTTTGCTAGACCCATTTGTGAAATTCCCGCCTGGTTTTCCTGAGAGGAAATCTGATGACGACAAACCAACAGCACCCTTATGCAATTCATCAGGGTCTGAACCAGCTCGGACAGGTGCCTGCATCTCAGGTGTACGAGGATCAGAATCATGGGGCGGGTTTATAGGCCCGTCTTCAGTCATGAGGAATGGGACTTGGTTGGGAAATGCTTCTGCCATGGTTTTGTGCGCCTGGCGGATGACCCCTGTAGCATTATCATATCTTTCCGCCAAAGCACGGTATGCACGGTAGAATTCTTCAACCAGTTTCATAAGCTCGGGGCGCTTCTTATAATACATTTCGGCTCTCCTTGCAAAAGTGTCTTCATCTACTTCAATAATCTTAATCATTGATTTGACATTGCTATCCATATCTGCAATATAAAATATTCAGGTTGTTACTGAGTTGCTTTAAAAGCCATAGCCACAGGTAAGAGACCGTAGAAAAACATCGAATTCTCTTATGAGACGGTCTATTGAAATATAGTCGGGAAAAGATTCACATTTACTAATTCTTATTAACCAAACTAGTGACTAAAATACAGTTATTAAGCCTTGTTATTGAAACAATATGTGGGTTAGGTTTTAGTAATGGGTTGGTCGCAGACTATACGAGCATGAGACCGTCACTTAGGAGATGCTACAATAACTAACATCACTATACAGATTACATCATCTACATAAAACCACAGCAGATATTGCTCAAGTTTTCGGGACATAAACACACAGATAGATAAATAAGATAACCATGTAGCTATTGAGGACAATACACCATAAAACACGCCTTAAATATCTCATAAGACTACAGCCACTTCAACTAAATAAACCCGACTCAACCATAATCGCTTCAAGTTCACAATGTCCGACAGCAGCTGCGTCTTTTACTGCTTTTACTTTCAGTAATCAGAAACAATTAAAAAGCAAAGAACAAACATAACACCTGTAAGATTTTCCTGCAGCCATTTTGAGTTCTTAGGGCTAATATGGCTATCCCACCACCATGAATACATGTTTTTACTCTCTGATCGCGACAAGGCCGCCATTATCCGACCCAATTACACTACCTCAACAACCCTGCAGATCACACTAACCAAACTGCCAAACCTAACAATAATCCTTGTACACAGAATGATGCTTTGTCCCTTTTTATGTATATATACCTGAAAAAAACCAAAATATATTAAGATTAAAATCCAAAAAATAGTCAATCTATGATCTAACAATACTATACACACAACAATATAGAAGAAGTCCAAAAGACCCACCTACAGAAAGATCAGATTTTGTAACAATAAAAACAAAAACTTACATATCAAAACACAAAACAAAACAAAAAACACCATTTTCCAAGTAAATTACCACTAAAGTTCAAGTCTTTGCAAAAATTTACCTCAAATTATGCAATTTACATTACCAAAACAGCTAAAATTTCATCAAAATCACAATTATTCAACAAAAATATAACATCTTGAAAAATTCAACCCTCAATAAATCAATAATTCAAGCAAAACCCACCAATCTTTAACCCATAATTCTCCTAAAAAACATGAATTTCACTATAAATTAATCCCAAAAACCCCCAAAATTCTATGCTACTCCTATAATAAGCAAACCATCTAACTCCAAAAAAAAAATTGACTTATTTGTTCTACAAAAGTAATTAAAAAAATTATACTAGTAAATAAAAAAATACTCACAATAAAAATAAATTGTCGGTAGAATTAAGAAATACCCAAATTAGTTTGCTTCCCTTTGATTTCACCCCATTTTAGTTGAAGATCTCTTCTCTTAGTTTGTTTCTCTCTCTAAGACCCACCAAATTAATTAATTTAATATTAATAATAATATTTCTTTCTCTCTCTACTGTAATCCCTTTCCTTTTATTCTTTGCTTTTTCTTACTGTTTGTTGTAAGCCTTTGAGGGGCTGTCACGCTGCAAAAGAATACAATTATTTTGATACTCTTTTTCTCTCTTTTGTCTACCGTACAGGTTTACCTCTTTCCGTCGTAATTATTGTATAAAACCGTCTTATCGTATCATAACCGATATACGAGTAAACGCGCTTATATATTGAGATATTAATAATTAAAAGACCGGCTCATTTAATACTTTGTAGTTTAAGAAAACAATTATTCTTTATTACTTTAGGTTTATAAATACGGAATATATAATAACGATTTTTATATAATTTGGAATATGTGTATAATGATAATTCAATGTTTTATCCTACCTTTGTAGGTGATATGAGCTATAGTTAAGCAATATACTCTTTTGGAAATTTATCCATTTATTGCAGCAATAAAAGTTGATTAGGCAACGACTCTTTTTTTTTTGTGAGGAATGCTAGATTTTATGCGTTATTATAGACTTATTATTTTAGGTGAAGCAAGATTTTATTTTGTAAGTAATAAATTAATAATGATTTGAGAATTCTACCGGATTGTGATTAAACCGTGGATTTTGAATAGTTCGGTCAAAACTTGCGTTAGTTGGGTAATAGAAATTTTAAGATTATAATTATAATCTCGAGCTTTCAAATTATTCGGTTAGAAGTAGACGCGAGTGTGTGTCCAAGTGTCCGATTCATCTATTCCATGAAAAATAGTTATGTTTTTAGTCTAAAATGAAGCGTCTCAGTGTCCTATATATTCACATATTCACATCTGAATGTCAAGTGTCTGACATACATAGACGAGATGATATTGAAGAGTCCAACTTAAATGCAAACTAAGTATGCATCGCAGAACAATTCATATATATATATAAGAATCAATCTGATTAAATACTACTAGTCTTATATATGAGTTGTATCCCTTTTAAAAAATAAAGTTAATTACTTGGTAAACTTGAAAATTGAAATGGCAAGATTGGTATCTAGAGTATCTCTTGGAAAAATATTGTTTTTGATAGAATCAAAAATGATGTTGTAACGTTTAATTGTTGGCTTCTTCGTTGGTCTAGAACGTTGACCTCATCAATAAGACAATAAGGTCATCAACGTAGTGAGAAAATATTATTGCATGTTAATTAATTACGTGCACATTGGGATTATTTTACTCCTTAATTAATCAAGGCATCGGATTTTGAAAATATTACAAGTATGATTTATTATATCTTTGATCTTTGATGGTGCCAGAGAATCCTTGTGAGTTGATCATGGAGGAGTGAAAGATTCACAAAAAGTAAGACATGTGAATTTATGATTACTTACTAATCTAAAATCTGTCTCAAATATTTAGAAATGAAATAAATGAGAGAAATTTTTTCTAGGAAGCCATAAAGTAATATTTCCTCCGTTCCATTCTTTTATTTGTTTTTTATATTTGTTGTGAGGAGTATTATAATCAAAAGCAAAGAAATGACTGAGACAGGGAAGTCAAATTTAAAACTAGTGTTAATGCATAAAATTTTATAATTATAGCTATTTTCAATTTTCATTGACTGTTGATCCCGATTTACAAATAGGTATAATGAATTTCTAGTTGCATTTGTAGTATGAGTAGTAGGTAATTAAACATAAGAGATTGTACATGGATTTGTGAAACGGTGTATCTAGAGACACTGGTATGCCAAAATCTTAAAATTGATCGTTGCATGGGAACGCGAAAGTCAGTTGTCATCATATATTACTATGCATTTCACTAAATAAGCCAATGACAAGTTATACGAATATAATTATGTAGCAGTTATACACGAAATTACCTGTAATGCTTGACATGCCCCCCTTTCCTTTCTCAAGAATAAAGTTGATCAAATGTAGGCCTTGGTCCGGAAGTGGGTTAGCATGGTTTTTATGTCCCGCGGGTTTTGGGCGGTTCGTGGGCCAGACCTTTGTAGATTTTAGAAAATACATTATCCAAGCTCGCTTTGTTAGCTGGCCTGATGAAACAGGTCTAATGAATCGTCTCAGCAACAATTTTACTCAAGAGTCAAGAACCCTAGCACTCAATTTCAATTTATTCTAACAACGAGAGATAAGTCTGAAATTTAGTGTTAACAATAAATAGTGACTTTTTCCCCTTGACAAAAGAGTGTTAACAATAAATTTCAATTATTATTGTTTTGGGTGGTAAGGAACTCAATTATTTGCCACCAGTAATCGTTACCTCTTGAAAAATGTCTCCAAAGTAAAAGAGAGGAGGCAGTTACTCTTGTGATGCAGTATACTTTTCACTTTGTCGGCTTTTTTACAGTAATAATAATACAATAAAGTAGAACAGGGTAAAAGCGCAACAGTTGGTCTTGCTTCAGACGGACCATTTTGGTCTGAAATAATAAGACGAGATTTTGTAACCACTTTACAGTTAGATGTAACCACTATTGAAAACAAGTTGATATAAGTTGTGGTTACATTTTATCAAAAAGTGACAACATAATCCCGTCTTATTTTTCAAACGGAATTAGTCCGTCTGAAATAAGAATTTGTGAAAGCGCAAATCATGGAGTAGCATAGTATATGCCGTATGGCATGCCTTGAAATCTTGAATCATTAGAAAGAAAGAAAAATGGGTGTGCAATAACTCAAATAAACTTGTGATTTACCACTTATAATTCACTACGCATTTATGTAATTATTAATTTATAATGTTACGATATAACTTTATTTCATTAGATGACTCGGCAAGTCTTGTTTAAGGTCATTTAAACTTAAAATTCCCACAACCTCATTTAACTTACCGATATTCAGCTTAATTTTGAATCATAAGCTCCTTCGCCCTTCTGATCATGTCCCTTGCCCGTGCTATTTTTCTCTCAAAATCAGACTTGTTCCGCGCGTATCATATTGTCTAGCAACCCATCACAAAGACATTTATCTTCACTTCCTACATCTTCCTCCACACATCCTCCGCCCACTCCCTCACTCACGCAAACCCCATCTTCATCCTCGCCTCCATTCCTAACCCATCTCATATCCTTCCCAGTTCCCACCCATCCACACCCTTTAGCAAGATGGAGACTTGTCTTCATCTCGCTATTGCAAAGAGGACATCCCAAATCAAAGATCAAACTTGAGCTCCAATAATATTACCTCTTGTAGCAATCGCTTCATTGCATGCATGTACACCCTGGCCCATACCCAGGGTCGGGAGCGGTCACTCACGGTAGCTCGTCAGGCTGTGTACATGGCCCACAGATCAACATAGGTCATTTCCAGTGCATTTTGTCTCACTCATGCGCATCCAGAGAACCTTATTCGAAAGTCACTCATCCTAAGTGATGCAGGAGCATACCTAGTAGAACGAACAAAGGAAGCCCTTATTAGAATGTAAAATAGTGTGATTTATTTTACATCACTAAGACTACTCCCAGCCAAGCACGCTTAACAATGAAGTTTTTTCTTGCATGGATAACTAGAAAAGACAGTCCAATTTGTTGATATGAGTAGTACTGTCAACTCTTTAAGCATCGATCATTTTAGCCTATCTATGGATCTCTTCAGAAGGCACCCCACGCATGAAGTATTACATATAAGACAACGAAAATAGGGTAAATAAGGGTAAAAAATAGGATGAAATGACACTATATCAATGCCATTTGACGCAAGATAAGGAGCGAGTTTTTTAAACTCACCTCCGTTATCAGAATACAGGGTACAGAGTGTGGTGAAGAAGTGTTTCTCAACAAGTTCCTTGTATCGAGTAAAGACGGTGTATGTGTACGACTTCCGTTTTAAGGGATATAGCCATATATATTTTGTATAATGATCAACAAATACCGCATAATATTTGAAGCCATCAACAGAGAACACAAAAGACGTCCACTGGTCGTTGAAAGCGAACTCGGGGAAAGCTCGAGTATTAAGAGGTGAATCATGGAATGACAATATTTTTACTTTTATATTAATAAAACAAGAATTACATGGGGAATTAGAAGGGCGAATGTTTAAACTACTAGGTATTTGACATAAACAAATAGAATGAGACGGATGGCTGACTTTGTGATGAAGATCAGACGTGAGGAAAGATGCGGAAGAGGTACACAATGAGGAGGTGTCAGACCAAATGTACATTTCATCCTTAGCGGGTCCTGGTGAAGAAGTGCCCCGTCGAAACATCCTTCGCACAAAAGAAAGAGGGTGAGAGAGTGACAATGACATTATTGTCAAGACAAAGCTGAGGCACGTAAATAATATTATGACACATTTGAGGGACACATAAGACATGACTTAATTTAGAGGAATGAACAGAGGAGGAAAGAGTAAGAGAGACGGAGTGAGTAATGGCCAAACCAGAGCCATCACCAATGACTATCTCGTCAGCTCTTTCACGGGGGCAATGAAGAGCAAGGTCGGAGAGGTCGGTGGTGACATGGTGTTAGGCGCCACAATCCAGCACGTATATATTGGGCCGAGCTGAGCAGGTTGAGTGAGGGTAGTGTGCGCATGAGGTTACATTGGGGTATAGTGGGTGGCATGAGGGACCGTGATGTCAGGATGAAGCGACTTAAACACGGGACAAAAGGCTGGCATGACCTTTCTCGTTGCACCATTGGCACTTGTCAAGGTACGATTTACGGGGAGGGGTAAAGGAGGGGGAAGGACACGGGTTGAGGGGTGGCCTACCGAGTTGTGGGGGAAGGTGTAGAGACACGATTGTAGGACCGCGAGTAGCTGGTGGGATGAGCGGTGGCGGGGAAGGGAGAAGGGTTATTGGTCTCGGTATACATTTTGAGGGATAGTTCTTTATTTATGAGATTTTCGTGTAGTTCATCAAAGGAAATATGAGAGTCTCGTGCATGGTCCACATCGATAATGGGTTGATAACAAGGGTTATCAAGAACCTTCAAGGATACGTGATAAGCATTTAATTGGTTACATTTTTCCTCTCATTTTCGTCCCCATTTTGGTCCGTTTGCACGGGTTTGCGTGCCCTTGATTGCATTTTGCTTCCCGATTTCCCGTGCTATGAATGTTGGTATCATTTTGCAGGAATTTAGGCGGAAACGAAGAAATCGGTGCATAAAGGCCTTGCATGAGTCGCGATTTGGAAATGAGAAGAAAAATGAATGAGAAGAGAGCTATTATGTAGCGCGAGCCAGTCTACCCACCGGCGGCCGACTACCCGGCTCAGACCACACTCCCCACAAAGAAAGGAAAAAGAGAGGGAGAGGAAATAGGCCAGGTAGCGCCGGCCGGGCACCCGGCGGCCGGCCTACTACCCGGCATGCGCAACATCAGACAAAATCTGAGAGATTTAGAGTGCTCCAGGCCGGTCGGTGGCCGGCGGCCGGGCACCCGGCCGGGACCCCCTTTTTTATACTTAGAAGATTTTTTGAAGACGAGATGAAGGAAGGTTCTGATGTGCTCCAGGCCGGTCAGGGGCCGGCGGCCGGTTGACCGGCCAGGAACACAACTCCGCATTTTCGCCCTCTCTTCTATTTTCTTTCTTAATTTTGAGATACCTATATATACCCTCCCCCTAATTTTTGTAAGCAGCTTTTGATGAACTATTAGCACAAAACCCTAGAAATTTTGTAACCTCTATTACTCACTAATTACTCTCCTAATCGTTCCTTAATTAAGTTTAAATTCACAATTCAAGTTAGTAGATCTAGTCTTTCTTAGTAGAACTATCATAGTCTTGGGTTTGTATTGAAGATTTTGGGTGAAAACATTCTCCCTATTCATTAATACAAGCATTGTTGGTATAAATTTCTCATCTTTTTGTTGATTATGCAATTTATTTTCATTTCTAGTTGATTATCTATCAATTGATTGTTATAATTAATCATTTCCATAGCATGATGTTCATTTCATTATTCCTAGTCTTTAGTTGTTTGATTTCTTATTACATGAGTGAGTAGTCTCCCTCTAGGGTTTAGGGGGAGCCTAAGGGAGGATTATATGGGATAATTGGTTGGGTAATTAGTAGACTTGTGGTAATAATTTGAGTATTACCCATATGCACACTAGGTGTTTGATGAATTGTGTAAACGAAAGTTACCCACTTTATCAAGTATCGTTTGATTATCTCTTAAGCGACGGTGGTAGAGATTATTAGACTAGTGTTTATATGAGTGATTTGAGACAAATGCGATGACTTTGTTGATGATTATTAATTGTTGAGACATTAGCAATTAATTCTATTCAAGCTTATTACCCGTTTGCTAATTACTTGACTAACCCATTGATTCCCCCTAAGGCGAACCCTTTACCTTAGTTTTCCCATTAATTGTTTTTACCATATCATTTTAGCAATTTCTTGGATTTAGTAGTTCATAGCTTTTCTTCCCATCCAACTCTTATTAGGCTAGAATATGACTCATTCAAACTTGTAGTTGACCCCTCCATCCTTGTGGTTCGACCCCGACTTCCGCTATCGCATTAGTTGGGTTTTATAAATTGTTTTTGCTTGGGCGGTACGCGACAAATCGTTCATCAATACGATTAGTGACATCTTCGGGGTCAACATGTTTGTTGAGAAGAGAAAGTTCATCAACAATGGTTTTTATGTGGTCATGTATTCATTAATAGACCGGGTACCTGTAGTTGTATTGCGAAGTTTGAATTTCAGTTGTTTAATATGACAGCGAGAGGGGTTGGCATATGTGGTGGCGAGAATATCCCACGGCTCTTTAGTGGTTTTTGTTCGACAGACAAGGGGACCTGGAGACAGTATCGGCTACAACGCCGTGGAGTAGCTTATCCTGCCGGTACCACGTCTGATACTCGGTACTGGGAACAATTTTGCTGTCAGAACTGATGGCTTGAGGATAAGCTTTGAGGGAGCCATCAACATAGCCGAATAGACCTTACCCACAAGGAGCGATTCAAACTGAAGTTGCCAAGTTTGATAGTTGTCAGATCCGGCCAGTCTTCGATGGAGTGGGAGTTGAGAACAATGAAGGGCTTAGAGGGCTCAGGAGTATTGGGGAGGGTCTACGATGTCGTCATGAGGAACGAAAAAAAAGTGTGATTTATTTGGGATATATTGCTAATTTAAGATACCATGAAAGAGTTTGTGAAATTCTAATGTTAACAGTAAAAAGTATTTATAAAAGGCTAATAGTCACAAACTAAGGAAACCTAACAAAGAGAATCCCTCTTATACTAAAAAAAATGAGTCTATCCATTACTTTTCTCTCCAAAATGCACATACACTAAATAAGGAAACAAAATAAGATCTCATTATGATATAATCTTTCCCTTAATATATAATTTTTTCATTAAATTGATTGTTTTCATTAAACTAAAACTATATTTTTTTCATTAAAATGATATAAACGACCATCAATCCATTAAACTATAAACTATATGTAGAAAACAAAATTATAAACCGTTCTTACCAGCTTCATAAGAAAAAAAATAGTTAAATTAATTTGTAAAATTTATAAAATAATACAATTTGATTCATGTTAATTAAAAAAACTGTTTTCATTAATATCAAATGATATCTGTTTGATTAGTATTGTGTTTTCAAATATCTTTCTCAACCCAAAATGTAATTAAGGATGAGAATTTTTGATGTAATCTCATATTTACTTTAATGTTTTGATGTAATCCACTATTTAAGATATACCTCTAGGATTTTTTAGGATTGAAATTTTGCTCTGAAAGATAAATCGTAACTAAAACATATGGTAAAATTATTATTTTTGTGTAAAAAAATATTTTCATTCAGATATACCTTTCATGTCATTACTTAAATATCTTTATTATTTTGTTGTTTTTATTTATTTTTCTCAAATCAAAATAAAATGATGATAAATATTTAAATAACAAATTTACAATTAAAAATTTAAAATAATATCAAAGATAAAACTCTATAAATACCGTGCATTACACAAGAGCTATACTAGTACAAGGATTACAAGACTACAGAAGATCAAATATAATACAAAAGATATACGAGGTACAAATAAGTTCTAGAATACGTCATTAATGATAATACATAAACCTACCCTAATATATTGAACATAACTATAACATAATAAGTATATATTCAATCCGTTTTAAAATTAAGATGTATCGGCCGTTTCAAAGGAGAATAACGGTATAAGTAAAACGGCAGTGAAAGGGAAAGATGTGAGTCATGTGAGGTTGCGGATGGAGTAGGTGGGTCCATGGACGGTGAAGACGGCTAAAATATGTACCAAGGAGGCAAGGATATATACTTGGCTTTACAAACTCAACCACGTGTTCACCATTATAGTCAAACTTATCGTCTTGCTCTGGGAGGAGTAATTCTTGTGTCATCCGGATACCGTTTTTCTTACGATGTAGGTATAGGATATTGAATTGCATGATTGAATCATCAACCTCTATTTGTGATATTGTAATGTCCTTTTAATTGATTTGACCCACAAAGTAAAAAAAAAAAAAATCAAACGGGACGACCTATCGCAAGCTTGCTACGGGTCAAACTCTCCTTACAAAGTTTAAGTGGGGGAGGCAAGCCACTTATTTTTTGTGAGGAGTGCTTAACCCGTCACAAGCTTGCAACTAGGCGTCGCCCCGTCGCAAGCAAGACTTTCTGAAAAAAAATAGGTTGTTCTCTTTAATACGAGTAATGGTGTATATCTACCATAAGATAAACGGGTTAAATTGAATCTCATTTAATAGTTGAATTTTTTTTTTTGCTACTTCATAAATATTCAGGTTTTATCTCATCTATCATATACTCGTATATTCCTATCTAACCCGTTTATTAAGGTGAGTATATTGATTTAAACACTAATTTGTGATATATTACAAGCATTCTTAAAAAAAATTATATACTAATATAATGGGAAAAAATGTTATCATGCATTTTTGAAATAGACTAGTAAGTTTGTTAGATGTAATGATATTGTCCCTTAAAAAAAGTTTCAAACAAATAAGGAAAGATAGTATTTTACAATCTCATGATTTTGTTTTCATTGTCGTGTTTAAGATTGTTTTTCTTATTATAGCAGTTACAAATGACACTTTCATACAAAGTTAGAGAAAAACATTTTAGTAAATAAGTCCTCTCGAATTTTTTTTTTCTAACGATCAAAATATAGTGGTTTCGGATGGTTTATTAATTTAGAGCAATTAATTTTGATCTTAAATGTTATACAACATTGGTATTTATTATACTCCGTAGTTTATTGTCTGATTTAATCATATTGTTGACATTACATATTTACATAATGGTGTGGGTTCTCAAATTTGTTCAAATTGTTATATTACGAGGATAAATGAAAAATAAGATAGCATTCTATACCGAAATCCAGTATCACCCTCTCGGATAGTCGGAAACAACATCTAAACAACAAAATATACACAAATTTGGCTTTATGGTATGACTGTATGAGGCTTATATTATACTCCTTCGTATACAAGAGATTCCACTTTAGCGTAAGCGTCACATGATCCACGCAAAATCACAAATTATAATCTGAGAAATTAATAATGTACTTCGTTGGAGTTATTATGTTGTAAAAGTTGCTCCACGACAAGGGTATCCACGTAACTATTGGAATATTTTAGTTGGGAATTCATGCATATAATCATCTCTTTTTTATTAATGGCCTTGCACTCTCCTTGCTTGCTTGGGTTTCCAAAGCATTGCTCAAACTTTCCCAACGATTATAGTATCACAAGTTTTCATTTGTGACTGACAAAATCCGTCACAAGTTTGTAAGTTGTATCGTGAGACAAAGGAGTAAGTGGCTAAGCAAGTGAGAGAGTTGTGAGAGGTCACAAACTTGTGATCGTCACAAACAAGATTGTTGTTATAATAGCAAGTCTCGCTTTATTATTCCTCTTAAATCTAAAGACAATTAGGATCCTCTCCATTTCTTTTTAAGAAATGGAGAGGCCAATTCTTATAAATGGTTGAGATTGTTTCTTGCAGCGATCTAACGGGTTAAATTTTATCATGAAAAATAAAGGTAAAAACAGGTGGAATGAAAACAACAAATATAAAATTGTGTTGTGAGATGGAATTGACCTTTCCATTTCTTGTAGGAAATGGAGCTATTCATCTAAAGACAGATCAATTAGTACTACATATGGCTAATAGGGGCAAAAATATTTTCTAGGCAACTTATTATACGATTTGGTATATATATGTGACATGTCTTAAGTTAGGTTGTGTTCGTCTTAAATAAGAATTTGTGCAATTATAGGACTCGCCAATCTCTCCCGACCACTTTTTCTGTCCCTTTTCATTTTTGGGATAATTCCGCAAAAGATGATAAAATACTAATCTTACCCTTGAATTAAAGGGAATGACCATATTACCATTGGGATAAAAATAACACAATTTTCATTGAAGACGGATACTGCCCCTCTCACAATATGCGAGTGGGAAGATAAGTGGATCCCCCCACTTGCCCTTTCACTTGCATATTGTGAGAGGGGCACTATCTGTCTTTAGTTTGTGACGGATATAATGCCCGTTTTCAGTGAGACAAACTGTAAAAATAATGGTAGCTAAATTATCTAGGAGAAATGTTGGAGGTTTACAATTTTTCTAGCGGACAATAATTTTTTGATAAATTTATGGAAAAAGGGGAGAATAAAAATGGAATAAAGGGGCATAATTATTACAGTAGGTCTTGCTTAAGACGGGTCGGATCTTGCAACGGGTATTTTGTGAGAGGAATTGGGTAGAGGAGACAAGGTGGGCACCCCCCACGTGCTCTCCAATCACCCTTGATGGGTATTTTGTGAGAGAATATGGTATCCATCTTAAGCTTAAGACGGATACCTCCGTCTTAAATAAGAATTTGTGTAATTATTATCGCAAGCGGTCAATTTATTGGAAATTTAGATATACATGGGTAAGGAAAATAAAGATCTTACCCGTTTTTTCAACGGCACCCTAAAAGGTTCGAGTATTCACTAAAAGAGGTTGTACAAATTTTCATTGAAGACGAGCATATTCGTTTTCAATGAAGACGGGTTAGATCCACTCTCAATTCTCATAACGAGACAAATGAGAGGGCAAGTGAGGAATTACATGGATCCACATTTGCCGTCTCACTTGCCTCCTTGTGAAAGAAAATCCGACCCGTCTTCACTGAAGACGGATATGTCCGTTTTCAACGAGACTAGCTAGAGAACGAGGTTGAATGTTTTTAACAGTCCATCAAATCTCAAGTAGAAAATTTAGCCAAGGTACCTAAAAGAGGGTAAAACTCTAGCAAGTTAAGTTACTATTCACTTTTGCAAACATTAATAACGTACCACAATTCCTCATACACAAATTCTCATTTATGACGGTCACTATCTGTCACAAACTTGTGACAGGTCGAATCCCTCTCACACATTTGCAAATGGAAAGGCAAGTGGGAAACCATTAATTTACCACTTGCCCTCCAACTTGCAAGCTTGTGAGAGGGATCCAACTCATCACAAGCTTGTGACGAATAGACCCGTCACAACCGTCACAAGCTTGTGACAAATAGACTAATTGTTCCTCATAAACCACAAGATTTTTCATCATTTATTTTTCTTCTGATTTAAGCGAGTATTTTTGACTTTAATGGACCAAATGAGTCATCTTCTCCATTATGCTTGACTAAATGACTAGAGTACACTAGATAACTCGTACGAAGTATTTAATTGTGACACCCCTCATCTCCCGTCGAAGCTAAACTCTCCGCGACTCACAAATTATCCAGGAATTACTTTGAAAAGTTAATGTTAGGATGCAAATTCATGTCCCAGGTAGAGTAAAGCTGAATGAAAGTCTTTGTAAGTGTCTAGAAAATATGATAGTATGAGACGTTTTCGGGAAAGAGTCCAAGGGTATATCTGTGAGGAGTTTGCCCATCACGGACAATACCTACTTTAGTGGACCGTGGACACCGCACAACAGCGGCCCAACTTAAGGCATCAACGCTTCCGCACAACAAACGGTATCAAAGCCCAAGGTTAAACTTGGGCCTAAGCCCATGACATAAGTGGAGCTTGGAAAGCGAAACGGATAACATTCGCGAATCACGAACGCGTCAAGATGACATGCACTATAAGGCATGTAACTCATAGCTTGGTGGAGCCTTGAGCAAGCCACGTTCATGGCTAAATGGATGAAAGACGCCATAGGTTTAGCGGGACAAAGACCATTTGTGTACTAGAACTTCTAATCAGGTGGACCCTTATCAAATTGGGTGCCACATGTTTGGTGGCTATTGTCCAGGCTGAATGCCAGAGATAAGATATCGACGCTTACGCACAACAGTTAATATTTTGATCGAATTGATACTTTGATAGCTAGTATTATCGAAAATTTGACATGGCGACATATTCACTACACAACCCTTATTATGAACCTTATAGGTTACTTCGTTCCAAGTATTCATATATAGTTAATATACATAAATAATGCATGTACTTAGTGATATATCCGTGTTAAGAGAGACTGAGAGCTAATCCAACTAAACAAGCTCCTAAGTCCTCACTCCTAACACAAGTACATGAGATACACGAGTACAATATTGTTGGGTCTTTGTCATGAAATTGTTAATGGCTAACCAACAATTATTTTTTGTAAAGTGTAACCCATCTATATTTTTTGACAAGGGACAAAGAAGGTATGTTATCATGGGCCCACTACTCCTACCAATTAAGTATCAACATCATTATTGTTGAGAAGAAAAAAATGCATAAAATTTCAACCCATTATTGGATTCGAGGATTAGATTGGGGTGTGACAAACTAGGTAGCACGGACACTTCTCCTAATCAGTCGTCCCGTGTCGGACACCGTGTCAGACACACGGACACACGGACACCTATAAATAAGGAATGTGAGATTGAAAGACTAGAAGAGGTTGATTAGAAGATGAGTTTGGGTGGAAAAACTGATTAAAAGATGAGTTTGGGTGGAAATTGAGAATAAATTATAGTTAAAGCCAAGTTTTATACTCAATTATTTACATTTAATATCACATACTAATACAAAAATAAAATTGTATGTTATTTATAACTATAAAATATATATTTTATTAAATTTAAATGCCGTGTCCCGTGTCCTAAATTTCACGAGATGCCGTATCACGTGTCCGTGTCCGTGTCCGTGTCCGTGTCCGTTTTGGTGCTACCTAGGTGACAAATACGTAGTAACAACTAACAAGGACTTTGGCGAAAGGCTTTAACGATGTGTAAATTGTCTTTAAGTTGCTTATTAGCTAAAGTCATGCCATTATTTTCTCATTTATTAAACCCACCTTGGTCCACACTCCACAAACAAATATTAATACTTCAACAGTCTATGGCTCATGGGCAGTTTTTATTGTGCTAACATGTGGGCCTATTTATTTTATCTCAATAACAATTTACGATCGATAAATGATTAAGTATCACCGTTATTTAAAGAACTATCCAAAATCAGCAATTCTCATTTAAGAGGGGTCAACCCCCCTCACAAAGAGCAAGTGGAGGACTCCATTTACCCCCAGTTGCTCTTTATAAGGGAGACTTGACCCGTCTTAAATGAGAATTTATGATCCAAAATACCCCTTCCACATTCAACATTTCAATTAAATTTATTATCAAACAGTTTAATTGACAAAATCGAAACTAACGAATTACTAATAATAACCTGATTGAAAAAAAAACATACCAATGTCATTTCATTGTGTTTAGACTTTAGACTATCAATCTTTGCATATGACAAAAAAAAAAAAAACATCTCTCTCTAAAAAAAGCCCAACAATCACTTAAGTCCATTAAAAAAAAGCCCAACAATCACTTAAGTCCATTTAAAAAAAAGCCCAACCCACTGTATATCATAATCCAATCTAACGCACCAAAAATTGGCTTATAAATTGGCGCCATTTCACCCTTTTTTCTCACACAAGTACACAACACTAGTCAGTAGTCACTACCCCGTATTTTCATAAACTAAAATAAATCATCTTCCAAAAAAAAAAAAAATCCCCAATTTTAATCTCTCTCTAAAAAACCTCGAAATTTTGATTCGTAAATTCTCGAAACTCCGCAACAATGGCGGATGGTCATCTCTTCAATAACATCTCGCTTAGCGGCCGTGGCGGAACTGTGAGTTTCTCTTTTATTTTATACTTTTTCTCAATTTTTTTCATTTTTTTAGGTATTTGTTTAACCCTAATTTGTTCGCCGCTGTATTGATTTTTGTGTTCTTCTATTGATTTATGATACTCAGCTGCATCGATGATGTAAGGATGAATGGGATTTTTGTTTGAATGTGTTTTGGGAATTTTATGTTGCAATTAGGGTTTCTTGATTTGCTCAATTGCGATGATTTTCAGAGCATGTATGGAATTTGAGTGTTTTTTGATTTCGACAATTATTAATTTTTGGGTTTTGTTCTGAGATGATTTTGGAATTGTTTCGATGTTTCTTGGTGTAATTTGGAGATTATTATGCGATTAAGTTAGGGTTTTGGTCAACAAAATTGGGATTTTAATGGAAAATGGTGAGAAATATAGTTGCACTTTGCGGATGAAGGCGTTTTTTGTTGGTAATTTCGAAACCCTAGTAGCCGAACCATTATATTAAGGATGCTGAGCTACTACTTAGAAGGGGAGAGTTTGAGAGCGTGTATGAATTTGACCGTCTTTTGCTTCCGACAATTTTTGTTTTCTTCTGAGATGATTTTGGAGTTGTTTGGATGTTTCCAGGGTGAAATTTAAAGATTATCGATGGATTGTGGGATTAAATTAGGGTTTTGGTTTTCAAAATTTCAATCATTTGTGGAAAATGGTGTGAAATTTAGCTGCACTTTGAGTATGATCAGATTCTTTTTAATGTTAATCCCGAAACCCTAGTGATATTGAGCTACTGTCTTAAAATGGGAGAGTTTGATTGGCGCTATGTTCTGTTTTAATAAGGTGTGCCTCACGTTTGCATCTGTAGTGCCGTTTAATTAAACGACAGTGATGTCAGTTAATCTCATAAGTCATAAAGATTTTGTTTATAGAAGTATGTTCGAAACCCAACCACCAAGGCTTTTTATGTTCGGTTTATATGGTAATTTAGGAGTTCCCATAAAAGATAAGCTGCTGGTTGTTGACCTTTGTCACTTAGCTCAAGAGCCTTTTTTAGTCGATTCGTCTGTAAAATATCTGTCTATTTCTAGCTGTATTATGATGGTGTATTCAATATCAAGGGAGCAGGCGTTTTCAAGATAAACCTGAATGTGTTAACGCGTCGTTCGGTGGAGGAAAAAAACTGGAAGGTCAGCAGAAAACAATAGTTTTCTTAGGAAACTCCACCTCATACTAAACTAAAAATATGTCCAAAATTTACTGAATCTAAATGCTGAAGTTGCAAATATTACCTGTCTCGTACATTATCACTTCCTTATGAGTTACCGGAGCACGTGCAAACATATACACATTACTCTCCGTTGGTCGTCTTTGGATGCTTGTTTTGATGTTAAAATTTTCCTGTAATGTATGTACACGTGCAGAATCAAGGGCAAATGAGAGTCAATTCGGGGGGGATTTTATGGAAAAAGCAGGGCGGCGGAAGAGCTGTGGAAGTAGATAAA
The DNA here is from genome assembly GCA_022085475.1 of Heliosperma pusillum. Lineage (NCBI taxonomy): Eukaryota > Viridiplantae > Streptophyta > Magnoliopsida > Caryophyllales > Caryophyllaceae > Heliosperma > Heliosperma pusillum. The sequence goes on along the minus strand of JAIUZE010003092.1, from coordinate 8,348 downwards.
AGTAATATCGCAGGGATTTCCTGGATGAAGGTTCCGAGGTCGAATCAACTTGGTGTTCGGAGTAAAGATGGATTGTACTACAAATTTATTGGTTTTCGTGATCAGGTTTGTGTTTTTCTCAAGCACGAACATATAGCTTTGTTGTGGCATTTATTACACCTTTGATAGCATGTGCCTTTTTGGCATGTCAGTATCCGCGATTTCTGAATATTGATTATCCTATTGAGTAATATTTGTTGACAGGCTTTATATGAGAAGTGCTTTCTGCTTTTTTGGTTTACCTGGCAAAAAAAAGTGTAATTGAAGTGCCATCCTAGTAATCTCCAAGTCTTCAAGTTTGTGGCAGTTAATTTTTTCTCTGCACATGGTCTGACACTATTTTAAATAAGATGCATGCTTAATTGGTCATATGACACATATAGAGTTGTTTTTTGACAGACGAAATGCGAGCCTATTATAGTGACCCCAAGTTTTACTAAAACAGAATCACATAACAAGTGTAACTATCTTTACTATTTGTTGGCTTTAGATTTTGAATTACATGAAGATGTTCGATACGGTAGTGGGCCTGATGATTATGTTTAGTATAACACTAATTGCAGAATAGTACTGAACAATGTTCTGTTTAATATTATTTGTATCCTTTCTAAAGTAACGAGAGGGGGGCATGGGCCATGGCTGCAGAAGGGTGTCAAATTTTATTAAGTAGCATATCCTTGACAAGAACACCTTGATTAATTCAGTCGTGTTGTATTTTTAACATTTGATCACCAAGTGTTTGCTGGAGTTATGAATTATGTACTCTAAGCTTTTTCTTTCTTTTGTTTGGGTTAGGGGGAAGCTTAGGGCTATTACTTGCCTGTTTAGTGCTTACAACATAACCTTGCTGCCAAATGTGTCGATTGACACTTGACAGTCTTCATCACACCTTTGTTATGTGCATGCGATCTTAGTTGATTTGTGGATTTTTATTTGGTACATTGGCTCATGTGCTGTGCTATATTTATGGACTTTGTCAGCCTCCATGATAATATGTGTCTTTTGTTGCAGGATGTGGCTAATTTGACCAGTTTTTTCCGAAGCAACTGTGGAATTACCCCAGAAGAAAAACAGCTTTCTGTCAATGGCCATAACTGGGGAGAAGTTGATTTCAATGGTTTGTGTACTTGATATAACTTAAACTCTTAAAAGTTGTTTTGTTTTATCCCCAGCATAATTTTATTCTCTTGAGCTTTATAATAAGTGTGTTGGGTACTAGAAGTGGTATGCCTTTAAGATAGACGGAATTAAAAGTGATTGAATTGGTGGCTGATTTAACAGTTTTTTTTTTGCGTGGGCATTTTAGATTGTTAATACTTATGCAAGTTGTTATTTTAATGAATGAAGAAGCATGCTTACTAGAGTCTGAAACGTATTCGGTTATCCTCGTGGCTATTTGTCCTATTACTGAGTTTGTGTAAAGAGCAATGCGTAAAGTATTGGTAATGCAATAAATATAGGCATCAGCTTATTCTGGCTGGGTTGTGGTTTTGACCGGGGGTTTTCGTGATGTTTACTCTGTCCTACCTGTACACGTTTAAAATCATGGTTCTTTAAATTGGATTATGGCTGGGGGAAGTGGGATAATTTTTCTTGCGGGCCTAATTAAATAATTTCATACGGATTTTTTAGGTAATATGCTGACATTCCTAGTTGGATCCAAACAAGCTTTCGAGTTGTCATTGGCTGATGTTGCACAAACTCAGATGCAAGGGAAAAATGATGTTCTATTGGAGTTTCATGTAGATGATACAACCGGTGCCAATGAGGTAGGTTTCTGTTTTCCTTACTGATGCAATTATCTTATGGATAATGTTGTTATATTTGCTGAAAAAGCCATTATATATTTTTAATTAAGTTAATGGTTCCTGATTTACTTTGACATTTACATGGTCTGCAGAAAGATTCACTTATGGAGATAAGTTTTCACATACCAAACTCCAACACCCAATTTGTTGGTGATGAAAATCGTCCTTCTGCTCAAGTGAGTTTCTTTTTGAAATGTGATTGATAACTGCTTCAAATTAATATATATTCTGATTTGTTGGGCTCTATGTTTCACAGGTTTTCCATGATAAGATCATGTCTATGGCCGATGTGGACGCAGAAGAGGCAGTTGTCACATTTGACGGCATCGCCATTCTCACTCCAAGGTATGTAAGATGCTTTTGATAGTTTGCTCTCAAGTGTATATGTGATGATTTTCTTCACTACATTAGTGTTAACTAATGATGAATTGACTGCATGTTCATGTTTTTAAGATGCGATTAGTGTTAACTGGATGGTTTTCAATTGCAGGGGTCGGTATAGTGTTGAACTTCATCTTTCATTCTTACGTCTCCAAGGACAGGCCAATGACTTTAAGATTCAATTTAGCAGTATTGTTCGACTTTTTTGTCTTCCTAAGGTATGTTTCTTTCTCCACCTTAATCTCTAGCTGAGAAAATTTAAACCTGTCATGGAAATATGGAATCTTTACTTGCTTTATCTGGTCGTTATTGGTTAATATGTCTCATTTGTTGCAATGCCACTGTTACACGTTTGTTGGTGCAGTCAAATCAACCACACACATTTGTTGTTATCACTCTTGATCCTCCAATCCGTAAAGGGCAGACATTGTACCCACATATTGTGATGCAGGTACAGTTTCATTTACTTGATGTTTTTTTTTCTCAAACTTGTAACACGCATTGAATGATGATTTATTTTGATTTGCTTTACTTTGCAGTTCGAGACTGATTATGTAATTGAAAGCACATTGTCTATAAGTGATGAACTCTTGAATACCAAGTTCAAGGATAAGTTAGAGCCATCTTACAAGGTATTGTCCTGTATTTATTTTGTGATAGATTTGGTTTCCCAATCTTATTTTCTTTATGATGTTCTCTTTCCCTTTCTCCTACGTTACTTATACTGTATTCTTTGGTTGTGGGTTATATTTACCTCAGGGACTCATCCATGATGTATTCACAAATATATTACGTGCGTTATCTGGCGCCAAGGTCACTAGGCCAGGAAAATTCCGAAGCTGCCAAGATGGTTATGCGGTGAAGTCATCATTGAAAGCCGAGGATGGAATTCTCTACCCTCTCGAAAAAAGCTTTTTCTTTCTACCTAAACCACCAACCCTTATTCTTCATGAGGAGGTACTTGTTTAATGCTGGGAAGTTCGCTTCATAGTATCTAGTTACCATATCATGCTTGATTGCGGATCATGAGCTATTTAACTATTTTATGGTTTCCTTATTGACCATAACTGTTTTCACATGTATCTAGATTGATTATGTGGAGTTTCAGAGGCATGTTGTGGCAGGATCCAACATGCATTACTTTGATCTCCTAGTGAGATTGAGGACTGAACAGGAACATCTCTTCAGGAACATCCAGAGGAGTGAATATCACAATTTGAACGAATTTATCAGGTTTGTACAAATCTTCTTTCACCCCAGAGAAAAGTTGCACAGCTGATTTTGCATTTTCATCACATTTTTGGTTTATGCAGCCTAAAGAACTTGAAAGTAATGAATTTGAGTGATGGTCCGGGGCCAGCTGAAGTGAGTGGTGGGGTCAGAGCTGCTCTTGAGAGTGGAGACGATGAGCCTGTTGATCCACATCTTAACAGAATTAAGAATTTAGCTGAGGATGAAAGTGACGAAGAGGTATTTCAAACTTGTGGCTTTTTACTCTTCTCATTTGGACCCGTTTAATACTATGTTACTCTTAAATTTTCAAACTACCTTGTGGAAATGCTTCTGATAATCGAGACTTGGACATGGATATGGCACCTTGATAATTTATTCATACAAATAGCTGAGTCTTATGCTTGGACAGTCACTTATGTTGAATACTTTTAACCGAGTATGAGTAACATAGGTTTTATACTCTAGCTTTACTACTGTACCGTTGTCTAAAGTAGCATGTAGCTGGCGCTCTTTTGGTTTCTGTTATAGCTTTTTCATCAGAAGATAACTAATTCAATTTAAATTGCATTCATACAGGATGAAGATTTTATTATTGAGAACGATGACGAGGGTTCTCCTACTGATGACTCTGGAGAAGATGATGGTGATAATGGTAGCGATAGCGGCGGGGAACAAGAGGTAGGGACTGGGGAGGTAGTTATTGAATTGTCTTTCTGAAAAAATGTATTTTGGTATTTGTGGTTGTGATTTCGTCAGTTGTTTTGGCTGGATACAGAGGCCTGCTAAAAGAGAGAAAAAGGAATCATCAGCATCTAAGAGTTCAAGCAAGAAGCCATCCAAAGATGGAGATGATGATGGGTCAAAGAAGAAAAAGCCGAAAAGGAAGAAGGATCCAAATGCCCCAAAGAAACCACTCACTGCTTTCATAGCTTTCTCCCAAGCGGAGCGTGAGGTAATCATGTCAGCATGTCTTTTTGCGATGATGTTTGTTGTCAGTATACTATAGTTGCTTGGCGCCTTCACAAGATTTAATGTTATGTCAACTTTTGGATGTCTTGTGCAGAATATAAAAAAGGAGAAACCTGGCATTGCCTTCACTGATGTTGGAAAGGCTCTTGGGGAGAAATGGAGGAGTTTGTCAGGTACGAATCTTAGCGAGAAATGGAGGGGAATCCAGGGTGACTGTCCACCCCCACCCTCTAACTGCCTAGTCTAGATTCTCTGTCCCATATTTGTGACAGATCTTGTGTCCCACTATCTTTTGGCTTTTGCGACGGATCTTGTGTCCCACTAATTTTTGGCACATCGCCTAGTTCTTATGATGTTGTGCAAAATCTTTTCCATGGTTAGGGACATAAGGGTGATATGCCTTCAGGAAAGTTGGTGGGACACGAAGTGAGAAAAAATGCGACAAAGAATTTGCCCCTCTAACTGCCACCCTCCCCGACCCCACTCATAAAGTGGGACCCAAGGATAAGGCGAGTGGAGGAAGGGTGAGAGTCCATTTTGTTTACTTTAATGTTCTTTGTCGGTAAAAGGAATGGTGCTGTAGGACTGTAGGTAGAGACCTCGGAGAATTTGTCGTTTGTTTGTGGTTTCTTTTAAGAAAAATAGTAATTGATATAATCCAAGTCTTGTACTCTTATGTTGCACTACTCTACTCTGAACAGCTGAGGAGAAAGAACCTTACGAAGCAAAAGCTCGAGTTGACAGAACGCGTTACAATAGTGAAAAAGGTGACTATAAGAATCAGCAATCTGCTAATGTGGAGTCGGGAAATGACTCGGGTAGCAACTAGTGCACTCTTCTCAACAACAGACATTGCTTAGTTTGTATGATACTTAAATTAATGATTTTGCTCTTTCGCATCCATGTTTTGTTATGTCAAAAAAACGGCAGTTTACTAATCAATCTATGCCTCCGTTCTCTTAGATCCCCAGTCTTACAGCTATTCCTTAGGTTTGAATTCTTCTTTAGTTTTGAAGGATGCTGGGATGGTTCAACTCAATTGTATGAGCTCTTAGTAGCTGTTGATTTAATGCAAAATGAGCCAACAATTTTCATCGTTTATCAGGAAACATCCCGTGTTTTCTTGGCAAGGCGGCAATATTGGTGCCCCACATCACCTTAGGCGTGAACAGTTGAGGCACAAATGTTGTGTTTGTATATGGAAACAATGAAGCTCCGTATCGAACATCTATTTTTTGTTTTAATCTTGAATTTGCAGGCATGGTCCGACAAGTGTCGGTAACGTTGCTGATACCGTCTTAAAATATATGCTGAGTGCCGTACTGCCGTTGATGTCGTATCAATTTGCTATGAATGTTTCGTTCATGTCCAGGATATTACGAAAAAGACATTTGACGATCACAAATTCTTATTTCAGACGGACTAATTCCGTCTGAAAAATAAGACGGGATTATGTTGCCACTTTTTTATAAAATGTAACCACAGCTTATATCAACTTGTTTTCAATAGTGGTTACATCTAACTGTAAAGTGGTTACAAAATCTCGTCTTATTGCTTCAGATCAAAATGGTCCGTCTGAAGCAAGACCAACTGTTTGACGATAAGGTCAGCTCATCAAATGCTTCTTTGTTGACATGTATGGCCATATTGACACATTCGCCATGCATCGTAGAAGGACAATGATCTTCATGTCACTTGGGACCTTTCATAATAAGATTTTTTTTTTTTGTAGACCGTCTTTTGGAGACGGTGAAACTTTGCACTTACACCTGTGATTAACTGATTATAAATCTCCCTTGTGTGAATATTTTTAAAACGGGAAATTCCCACGGTACACTTTAACTTTGACGTTTTGCCTGAAATATCCAAAAATTTTACCCGAAAAACTTTGAGTGACCATAACAGGGGTTTAAAAACTCGGAAAATGACGATTTTTTTTTTTCAAATCATTCATCTTTCCGAGGGCTACGATTTGGAAAAAAAATTAGTCGTATTTGGATTCCGTGGCTAGGAGTTTTTGTAGGTCAGTTTTTTTTACCGAACAAACTTTGAGGGGCCATATCTCTTGGTCACGAGTTCAGAACTCGCTATTTTTTTTTTCAAATCGTGGTTCTCGGAAAGATGAACAATTTGAAAACAATTGTCATTTTCCGAGTTTGTAAACCCGAGTTATGGCCACTTAAAGGTTTTCGGGTAAAAAATTTGGCTATTTCGGAGAAAATGTTAAAGTTAGGGGTACTGTGGAAATTTTCCTATTTTAAAACAATTGATTTCAACATTTCTTGTTTCAGGTCGACATGACATAATTGAAATTCTTATTTCAAACCGAGGTATCCGTCTTAACCTTAAGACGGATAACATATTGTCTCACAAAATACCCATCAAGGGTGAGTGGAGAGCACATGGGGGGAACCCACCTTGTCCCCTCTACCCATTTCCTCTCACAAAATACCCGTTGTAAGATCCGACCCGTCTTAAGCAAGACCTACTGATTTGACATATGGAGTAATATTAAATAAATCCAGAATATTATCCTCTTCCAATACCTATGAATTATTTATGACTGTTGTCATAAATTTGTTAATCAATAAAATTAAATACTTTCAAATTTATCGTTGACAATACAATTCATCAACCCGAAGAAAGGAACACAAATTCAATAAATCTATGATAAACTATCCTACAATTTATGCATGGATAATAATGTATCATGATTTTTCAAATTATCAACATGATTAAATCCCCTTAGATACACTAATTGAGAAAGTTTTTTTTTTGGGGGTAACAGTAAAGATGGTATTACACGGTACAAACACGACTCCAAGAGTCGGGATTTATTATTACATTATTGGAGTAAGAAATTAAACTAAAGATGGAGTTGACAGACAAAATAGGCTCCTTAGAGGTAGACCTGGCAAACGGGTCAACCGGGTCGGGTTCGGGTCGGGCTAGTTTGGGTCGGGTCAGTTCGGGTCTTTCGTTGTTTTCGGGTTAATTCGGGTCGGGTCGGGTTATTTCGGGTTTCGGGTTAGTTGTCGGGTCCGTTTCGGGTCAACCGGGTCGGGTTATTTCGGGTCGGGTCATTTTCGGGTCAAAGAATAAGAGACAAAAGGCCATTTTAAGTCTTTTTGGTTCAATTAAAGTTATGTTTTGTCAGGTCATTTTCGGGTTGAGTGGTTTTGGATCGGGTTATTTTCGGGTCGGGTCAGTTACGGGTCAAGAAAGATCGGGTTATGTTCGGATCGGGTCGGGTCTAATCGGGTTTCGGGTCACATTCGGGTGTTGTAGTTCGGGTCAATTTCGGGTCACGGGTCGGGTCATTCGGGTCGGGTCAATCGGGTCGGGTTGCTTTTGCCAGGTCTACTTAGAGGGATGATTAAAGGTGACTAATTGAGGTAGCATTTCTTTTCTCTTATTAGATCAACCGAGATTCAGAAGAGTACCTACAACAAGACACAGTTACGTCACGAGTGTGACACCCTCAAATTTGCGGAAAGAAAAAAAATAATTTAAATACATAAAGGATACGAATACATAACGAAGGTGTCATAAATAAAAAGGGTCATTACAAAACGGAAATAATATTCTACAAAAGAAATATACAAGACGGGAGACATATCTCCCGTATAAATACGGAAATAAAAAGAGTATAATAATATACAATCTAAGAACCGACTATAGGTCCAAGGTAAATACTTCGCTCGCTAGCTCGTCAATGTACCCCAAATATGCATCACCACCTGTTCGACCGCATTAAATATAAACACGGACGCCACAGTCAGTGGGGAGTAACTCCGAGTTCTCCCAGCCACGAAATGTCGAGTTTAATTAAACCTGAATAACATAAAAGCAATGTATATGGAAAAATACAAAACTTTAACATATATGATATACTTTTCATGTTATGAAACAATTAAC